>PVJS01003866.1:22892-25392 GCA_004027185.1 Glis glis | reverse complement strand
AAGTCACCCCCCATGCACACACACACGTGCACACACACGTGCACACACACATGACCACCAGGAACCTGGGCACAGCTCCATGGTAGACACAGTCCACGGTAGCTCTCTGGCTCCCAGGCACCTGCGAGTGGGGAATGCAGTGGCAGAGGGCAGGAAGTTTAGGGAAGGTGTCCACCCTCCCCACCAGCCAGGCACATGCAGACTGGCCAGTCCCCTCCCTGCCCATCCACTTCTGTCCCAAGCAGCAGCCCACTAGCGGGTCAGTAGCTACAGCGAACAACCTCCTGCTTAAGGCACTAGAGAAGAAGCTACTTAGAGGCCACGGATGGCACCTCATCTCACAAGCTGAAGAATTCTTTAAAGTGGACACCTTCCCCCATGGGGGTACCTTTCAGCACAGTCTCTACAGCTCCAGTGCCTAGAGTCCTGCTTGTCATACATGTTAAATAAATGTTCGTCCAATGAACAAACCATCTCTTCCATCTCCAAACTTCCCTTCCCGGTCACATGTTAACTGAAGACCTACTGTGCCGGGGCATGGCACACAGAACCTTTATCTTTGCTATCTCCTATCCGAGGCGTTTCCACTTCCCGCTTGTGCAGCCCCCTCCTCACCTTGCAGGAGGATATGGCCTTCCTGGAGACAAGAGCAATACTTATTGAGCACCTACTATGCGTTCTAGCCACAGGTCAAGGCTATCCTGGAGACAGGAGAAAAGACTCCAAGCCCTAAGGAACATACATACTCGCAGCAGTGAGATGGGTTGGGCAACTTTTTGATCTTTGCCAATCTGGTAGGTTAAAAATGGTATTTCCCTGTGGTTTAAATTTATAGTTTTTCTTATTATAAATGGAGCTCTGAATCTTTTTAAATGTTTAAGATCCCACTAGTATTTCTTTTTCTGGTTCCATTTCTGTCCTGTGCACATGGGATATATTCAAAATATCTAACCACCAGTGTGGCACCAACCAATCAGAGCGGGTGCTGGCCTTGGGCAGGGTAGGCATCTCGAGTGGGCTTGGCAGAGCCTCAGCCCAGCCTTTGCCCTGGTTTTCTGCTGATTTATTGGCTATTTTCTTAGTGTTTGTAGGAGCTCCTTACACGTTAAGAAAAACATTTTTTTTTTTTGCCTGTGATATGTGTCTTTGGCTTGATTTATTATGATTTTTGCAATGCAGATTTTTTTTATTTTTATGTAATTGAATGTTTCAGTCTTCTGTTTTATGGCTTCTGGGTTTGGGGTTATATTTAGAGAGACCTTCCTCACTCTGATCTTATTAAAAATTTAAAAATCTCTCCTATGTTTTCTTTTAGTATTTTTAAGTTTTCTTTTTCTGTTTAGATTTCTGATGCGTTTGGGATTTATTTTGGCACTAGGAGTAAGGAAGGGATCCAAATTGCTCTTTCAGGATAGCTACCCCTTCTTCATCCTAATCCCAATTCCTGAGCTGTTCATCTGCCTCCCCCAGCACTGATGTGCGATGACACCTTCCTCATACACTATATTTCCAGCTGTGTTCGGGTCCACTTCTGGACTCCTTCCACTCCCCTGGCCCACTAAGAACAAATTAATCTGGTTACAGTCCCCATCCATCATTCTTTTTCAGAATATTCCATCCTGTCCTTGCATGTCTACTTCTTACAAGCTTTAGACAGATCATCCATTTCTAAATAAATCCTACTGTTACTTCTACTGGCTAACATTAGGTTAATTTAGGGAAAACTGACCTATTAATGATACTGAATCATTCTACCCGAGCATAAGGTAGGCCTTTTTATTTATTTCTCTTTTGTGTCCTCCAATAGTTGATTTTGTTTGTTTCTTTGTCCTCTTCATACACGTAAATGTTTCTCATTGAGTTTGTTCCCTGGTTTCTAGCTCTGTTGTGGCTAGTGTCATCAGGACCCTGTCTTACTGTTTCTCACTGGACGCTGTTTGTATGCAGGGAAGCTCGTACTGTGGGGGTGTTCACTGTGCTGGAGCCCCCAGGCCTTTCGCACTGTGTGGTGTCAGCCGCCACCAAGATGCTGCGCAAGCTCCCCGCGGGCAGAATGAGCTCACACTCTGCACCTGTGTATCTGGCAGCACCACGCCCGGTGGCTGGCCCTGGCCCCACTCTGCACTGCCCAGAGGAAGCCAATACAAGGGGCGCCCAGAGCCAATAAGGCAGGGAGCCCCCTAGACTGCTGGAACAAGAAAGGGGCCCAGGCAAGCTCACAAAGGCAAGCTCTGGCCAGACAAGAGCAAAGCCGGCAAAGGTGCTGGCCCTCATGCAGTCCAAGCCCTGGAACTGGGGCCCACAGGTCGCCCTGGCCAGAGCTGAACAAGCCAGAGTGTAATTAATTTCCCACTCTGCTTTTTACACAGTGGCATCTCACTATCACCAGAAAAAGAGGGTGTGCCTTTCAGAGGAGCTGGGGAACACTCCTGGTCCAGTGAAAGAGAAGCAGCAAAATCAACGCATGGGGAGCAGGGTTGTTGGGTTTTTTTTTTTTTTT
>PVJS01003866.1:0-22792 GCA_004027185.1 Glis glis | reverse complement strand
CCACGAACCCAGATCCTCTGGTCTCCGCCTCCCAAAGTACTAGGATTACAAGCGTGCGCCACCACGCCCGGCGGCCTCCCTCTTATTTTTTATAAGTTAAGCACTCTCAATAAAAGCTGTGTCTGGAGCTTAGCTGGGAGCTGCTCACAGTCCCCAACCTGTGTTCTCGTGGTGAGCTGTTCAGCCCTTGAGTCTCACCTGTACTACGAGCTTGGTAACTCTGAGCGAGACCCCCAACCATCTCAGCCTCGGTGGCCCAAGGTGTAAAGTGAGATGAACGGTACCCCAGCCTCCCTGCTGGACGCTGTCAAGACTAAGTGAGATCATTCATTCATTCCATAAACATGTATTAAGTACCACTGTGTGCAGGCGCTGGGCTAGAACATGATAGGGAATAAAACAGACAGATCTCTGGTCTGAAGCTTAGTGATAGAGAGGAAAATGAATGATAAACACACTAAAAACCACTGCAGAAAAATTATAGAAACCAGTGAGGGGTTTCTATAGTCCACACAGTGGACTGTGTGGATGCAGGGGCTGCAGAGAACAACCAAGGAGGGCTGCAGGGCCATGCCCCAGGCAGAATCCCATGTGTCTGGCATGCAGTAAGTGCTAAATATATGAAGAGTGTCAGAACTACAACCCACAAGCCAGGCATGGTGGTACACACCTATAATCCCAACACTTGGGAGGCTGAAACAGGCGGATCACAAGTTCGAGGACAGCCTCAGCAACTTAGCAAGTCTCTTAGTAACCTAGCAAGACCCTGTTTCAAAACAAAAAATAAAAAGAGTTGGGGTGTAGCTCAGAGGTAGAATGCCTCTGGGTTCAATCACCAGTACCAAAAAAAAAAAAAAAGAACTACAGCCCACAGCACAGGGAGAAGGAAGATGTGCCTACTTACACATGGGCCCCAGCACTAGACTGTCAGCCCCTGGAGGGCAGCAGGAGCCTGGTCTGCAAGAAGCTGGGCCCAAGTCGGGAATCCAGGAATGGCAGCTGGAGGCAACAAACCAAAGCTCAGCTACAAACTGGTCCTGAGGGTAATTTCTATGCCACAGAGCCAGTGACGGTATTAGGTCTCTCAGTCTTTCCACAGAGACTCCATCTGCCCCTCCCTCCCTGTAACAAAAAACCAAACATGGCAGCCATCCCTTTAGCAAAAAGGCCATGGGCCTCCAAAAACCATCAAGTGCTCAGCCCCCGGGACCTGGACTGGCAGGTCCCAGGACTGGAATAGTGCACATCCCTGCTGATAGCCTGCTGCAGACACAATTAGGAGTGTCACCGGGAAAGTCAGGTCCAAATGTTACAACAGCGTAGATCGAGGACCCAACATTCTCAGGCTGTCGGCCTCATTAATTTAGGCCAAAGCGGTGGTCAGTTTAAATCACAGACTATCCTTAAAAGGTGGTATTTGTGCCAGGAAGTGATACAACATTCTATCTGAATCCAGACTAAAGGTCCACGGGTGACCAGCTTCAATGAGCACATAAAAGATTGAAATCAGCCCATGGGTAAATCAATCCTGCTTCTATGGCACCCTGGGCAGTTCCCCGAGACACTTTCAGAAGTCGTTGAAGTCCTCCTGGGTCCCCCAAAAATGGTTAAAAAAAAACACCCCCTGCAACCATTTACAGCACTCATATTTGCGTGGCTAACACCACAAATCGTGTCAAGACAAACTTCAGCAAACTTCAAACTTCAGTTCTGACATTATTTGAGACAGTGGAACCTGAATAAATGAGGATTTTCTATCCTCAGCAATCCAGAAGGCCATCAGACCCACCGGCCATTTCCTGACTCGATGCCACAAAAAAGTGTCTCCATTAGACAGACAAGCCCAACACAGTGAGTAGCTTATCTATTCTGCAAAACCCCATTTACTGGCCTCTTAGTCAAAATGTAATGTGTTTATAAGATATAGACATGGTACCAGCCACCCAAGGTTTCTCCCCTTAAGCACTGCTATTTAAAGAAAGAGAGACCTTCTCAGGGTGAGGGGAAATGCAGAAGACCAAAGAGCAACGTGGGAATCCACTCGGAAAATGTTCAGTGACGAATGCAGAATACAAAATGCTACGTGCGCACAGCTCCAACATCTCCACGCATGTGAACGTTTGTTATCCTGCGGGCAGAGGCTGGAAGGAAACAAGGAAAAACCAAACAGTTGGGGGCATGAGAATGAACAGAAAGAACTAGGTTTTTGCCTGTTTCATTTCATGTCGTGAAAATGCAGTGTTTGATACCTTTAATACTGATTTCTCCTAAGACACAGCTAGAGACAGAGACAGAGAAAGGAGCGGGACCTGGTGGCGATGTCACGTTCTTGAAATCCACACTTCAAGCCGGGCGTGGTGGTGCACGCTTGTAATCCCAGTACTTGGGAGGCTGAGACAGGAGGATCCGGGTTCGCGGCCAGCCTCAGCTACTTAGTGAGGCCCTCCGCAACTTAGTGAGACCCTATTTCAAAATAAAGAATAAAAAAAAATAATAGGGCTGGGTGTGTAGCTCAGAGGTAGAATGCCCGTGGGTTCAAGTCCCAGTACCGCAAAAAAAAAAAAAAAAAAATCCACACTTCAACAAGTTAAGGGCCAGATGCATCCTCTTCTGCTGAGGAATGAGGGAGAAGGGACCCCTCCAGCTCAGGCTAGAAATGAGGGTTCTTTAGTCCAGAGGCCCGGCTCCAGTGGGGGGGTCCTCCTCACGAATCCCATGACCACTTTTCAGGCACAAGGCTCTTCCTTCCATAGTGAGAATCCTTCCCCTGGGAAAACCTCCAAACCTCAAAGCTCCTCTCCCAGATTCTAATGGAACCAGGCACATTCTCTACCACCATCACCCCCAAGGCAGCCAGAGAAAGGATGCAGCGGTCACACTGCCAAAGCAGGTTTTTAAATACTACATACAAGATCACCTCCCATAAGCACACGCCACCACGCCCTACCGCATGGCCCTCTCCCAACAAGCCAGGTGTGTGGAAAGACTGGCCTTCCCTCAGCTTCCAGCGGCGACAGCCTCTGCAGGGGACAACAGTGTTTGCATCCAAAATCGCCACCGTTCTGGGAGGGGCAGACAGCAAGGAAGAAGAGGAAGAAGAGGAAGAAGAGGCCCCAGATTCTCACCAGCAGGGAAGGCCCCACTGAAATATATATTTGGTCTTCAATCTCCAAAGAGGAGAGAGGGGATGAAGGGTATATTGATCACCAATGGCCAATGATCTAATCAATCATGCATATGTAATTGAACCTCCATAAAAACCCAAAAGGACAGGGTTCAGAGAGCTCTGAAAAGTCGGGAAAGCCAAACACATAGTGGCTCCCAGAGGGTGCTGCCCATTGGAAGGTGCCCCGGAAGCTCCGGGCCTCTTACCAGGGACCTCACCCTGCACATCTCTTCATCTGTATCCTTTCTGATCTCCTTTGTAATAAACTGGTAAATGTCAGTGTTTCCCTGACTTCTCTGAGCCACTCTAGAAATTTTATCAAACCCAAGGACGGGATGTGGGGACCCCAATGAATAGTCCATCATTCAGAAGTGCAAGTTCGCACCTGGAGGTTGCAATTCTCACCCAAAGTGGGGAGAGGCGGCAGTCTTGGGGACTGAGCCCTCAGCCTGCAGGGCCCATGTCTATTTCCAGATAGAGAGTATTGGAGCTGAATGGAATTAGAGGACCTCACACTAGTGCTCACCAAAGAACTGATTGATTGCTGACAGAGAGAAATCCCCACACACTTAGTCAGCGGTGTTTTGTGCTGATTGTTGAGTGAAAGAACAAAAAAAGCATTTCAGAGCTGGGTATGGTGGCGCACGCTTGAAATCTCAGTACTTGGGAGGCTGAGACAGGAGGATCGCAGGTTCAAAGCCAGCCTTGGCGTCTTAGTGAGGCTCTCAGCAACCTAGTGAGACCCTGTTTCAAAATAAGAAATAAAATCAAGCTGGGAGTATAGCTTGGAGGTAGAATGCCTCTGGGTTCCATCCCCAGTACCAAAAAAAGAGAAAAAAGAAAAAAGCACTTCAGTTTTTTTTCCCTATGTTTTCAGATAGACCCTTCCTCTAAACATAAAACATTTGTTTGCAGAAACTTTTGCTGGGCCCCCATGGCCTACCCAGCCACTGCCCCAGGCGGTCAAGCATCCATCTTTCCTCCAGAGTGGACGCTCCACGAGCGTAGCAGTGTCCACCTGTATCACCCCTTGTGCAGCGTCTAGCAGGTGACAGGGTGGGTAACTTTTGCTTCCGGTGCACCCACGGCCTGGGCGGGATGACTTACCACTGCCCGTTTACATCAGCTCTGGTATAAAAGCATAAGTTGATTTTCAAATGTCTTACACTAAAGCACAGCGTATAAAACTGAATTTTCTTTTTGTAGTACCAAGATTGAACCCAGCGGTGCTCTACCACTGAGCCATACCCCAGCCCTTCTTATTTTTTATTTTGAAACACTAAGTTGCCCAGGCTGACCTTGAATTTGCGATTCTCTTGCCTCAGCTTCCCAAGTAGTGGTATCACACTGGTGTGCACTCCTTCCTCAACACACACACTTATAAAACAGAATTTTTAAGGTGAGTAGCTCAGACTGGGGAGCATTAGAGCATCTTGGTCTGACAGGCCCCAGTATCCAAATGTCTATACCCAATAGCCCCAGAGACACCCCTGGGAACACAGCTGGAAAACGAGGGTCCAATGGGAGGGTACAGCAGTATCCTAAGTAGGGAACTGTTTGGACTAACACATACACAATCCCCAGAGGCCCGCCTTGTCCTGGGTAATCCCGAGGACCCAAGTCCTGGGGGAGAGAACTCCTCACAGGTCTAGCGCATGTCAGGGAAACTTTCAGACTGGGTCACACCTTTGCTGGGCGGTAATGAATTTCTCGGGGATGCTATTAGGCAGGGTTGCTTCTCGTACACTTTCAAGGAATTTCTGACTCCCTTCCAAAGCTCCAGGGTTTGGGGATATTCCTGGCTCCCACATCCCCATGGAGGTCGTTAGTGGGGTCCTGTTAGGAATCAGGCAAGACTATTGGTGGATACCACCAGCATCGATAAGAATGGCTGGGGACCCTGCAAATGGGGCTGCCGTGGATTTCAGCCAAAGTCGGGAGCTGCTGAGAGAAAAGTCTGCTACTGGGAAGAGAAGCCCGCCCAGGACAAAGCACAATTAGCTACCATTTCCTATTTCTATCACAGAACCCTGCATATAACCCCAAAGTCTCACCGTTTCCCTTTTCCACCTAGAAACACGACCATTCTTCAAAGCGTTTGTTGAAAGACATGAGAATCAGCTTAATTCTGAAAAGATGGAGGAAAGCGCAGCTTCAGTAGTGATGGAGACGGGGTCCCACTCCAGGAGCCACAGACTCAGGAGAGCCGTGCTGAGCAGAGAGCTGCCCACACACAGAATGGCCTCGCCTCTCTCACACTTGGAAAATACACAGAATAGCTTTTATTTATTTATTTATTTTTTGCAGTACCAGGGATTGAACGCAGGGGCGTTCTACCTCCGCGCTACACCCCCGGCCCTATTTTTTATACTTTATTTTGAAACCGGGTCTCACGAATTTGCGGAGGGCCTCACTAAGTAGAGAGAGAGAGACAGGGAGAGAGAAAAAGAGAGAGAGCTGAGGCTGGCCGCAAACCCGGATCTTCCGGTCTCCGCCTCCCAAAGTACTGGGATTACAAGCGTGCGCCACTACGCCCGGCCAGAATAGCTTTTAATTAGAAGGTCAATTAGTTGATTGTTTTAAAAATCAGTGACAATATTTCATTTTCTTATAGTTAAGATTCCACCTCAACTCTTGGCTAAATCAAGAAATATACCAGGGTAGCTGAGCGTAGTGGCGCACGCCTATAATACTTGGGAGGCTAAGACAGGAGGGTTGCAAGTTTGAGGCCAGCGTGCAGTAACTTAGTGAGACTTTGTTTCAAAATAAAAAATAAAAAGGGCTGAGGGTATAGCTCAGAGTTAGAATGCCTCTGGGTTCAACTGAGAGAAAGGGAGGGAGGGAGGGATCAGGGTCTATTATTTCCTCAAGCGGGATAAGGGTCAACAGTCCAGAGTCCTGAAAAAGTCCTAGCTTGGCCATTAAATAGCTATGTCACCTTGGTAGAACAGTCGCCTTTCCCTCTTAGTGCCTCAATATTTACCTTGGGGGCACGAGAAGACTGGAAAAGGAAGCCACATAGGTCTCTTCCAATTCCGGTTTTAGGATTATAAATTAACTATCACCTCTGCCTCTGGTTGAAATATCACAAATCCCAAATGAGTGAAGTTTGGATTACTGAAAATCAAAAAGAGCCCTCTCAGGTCTATTATTTTTTATTTATTTAATTTTTGTGTGTGTGTGTGTGTGGTACTGGGGATTGAACCCAGGGCATTCTAGCTCTGGGCTACACCCCCAGCCCTTTTTTTATTCTTTATTTTGAAACAGGGTCTCACTAAGTTGTAGAGGCCTAAGTAGCTGAGGCTGGCCGCGAACCCGGATCCTCTGGTCTCAGCCTCCCAAGTACTGGGATTACAAGCGTGCGCCACCATGCCCGGCTTATTATTTTTTATTTAAAGAAAGAGGGACCTTCTCTGGAAAAAGGAAAATGCAGAAGACATGGGAGGCTCTCAACCTCCAGAGGTTAAGAACAGGGACATGGTCTAGCCAGGGCTATGCAGGTACTGGCATCACTAGAGGGCAAGTCATAGCAGTTTCCCAACCACTTCAAATTTTCAAGATGGTCTAGTAGGGTAAGAAAAAGTTTTGAGTTTCAATCTACTCCCTACCAGCAAATCCCCCCTCGAAATTAGATGACGGGTCTCCTTTACATTATTGACCTGAGATTTTAGGTCCCCCCCCCGCAAATACCAGCATCCAAAGGGTTTCATCAACAACTGCAATGGAAAAAAATATGTCAGGATGGTTATGTAAGGAACACAGATGGTATGGATTCCCTCTCCACAAATCTTAAAACCCAAAACTATGTAAGTCCTGTAACATGGCCGACACACCCCAAGGAATACACGTGCTCACCAGTTCCCCACCCACCCCAGATACACACATACACCCACACACACACACACACACGAAGTCTTAACTGCTCCTAGTGAAACCATGGTCTTGCATATCTTCTACAAGGCGCTGAATACATGGAAAACAGGGCCACAGTCAGGTCTAGCCCTTCTCCTTTTAATCAGAGAAGAAGGAGGTAGAGCACAGAGGTAGAACTGGGTCCCTTTCTTTTATTTTCTATTCTTTTTCTTTTTGAAACAGGGTTTCACTAAGTTGCGGAGGGCCTCACTAAGTAGCTGAGGCTGGCCACGAACCCGGATCCTCTGGTCTCAGCCTCCCAAGTACTGGGATTACAAGCGTGTGCCACCACGCCTGGCTAACTGGGTCCCTTTCTGCACAGGCTGTCCTTGGCCTTTGAAATTCTCCCTGTCCCATCACAAGCATTGCCTCAGAACCCACTCTTTCATGTGGCTTTCCACACTTAGGCTGCTTAACTTTACATTAACAACCTCTTAATTGCTTGGTTTCCAAAAGGAAATGAAAAAATCTGGGGTGCAGACCCACCCACTTAGGGCCCACAAACTATGGAACTCGGTTAGATGGGGACAGGGAGAGGATGCCTCTACCTGATTCCTGCTTGCCGGAAAGCTGTTGCTTTTATTTTTAATTTTATTTAAAAGGCAGATACAGGGTACCCAAGACACCACAATAAAATGACATTAACTGTAAAATTACATTATTAATTCTTTAATCTCACTTGAGGCTTCAAGCTGTTGCTATGTCCAATTATCCGTGTAACCACCTGTCAGAATCCCGGTGCTATTTAGCATTACCTCCAGGACAGCGGTGCGCCCGGTGGTCCGTCAGGTCTGCCAGAGACTCGAAGTCCTGCTGACAGTGATCGCAGGTGTAAATTGACTCATCCTCCACGTCTTCATCGTCCTCGTTTCTCTCCTCTTGACTTGTCACGCTGTTCCTGTCTTCTAGCGCACGGCTGGTTTTCCGATCGCACTCCGGCTCTCCTTCTAGGCCTCCTGCCAACAGGAAGAACACAGTCCATGTTAGCTGACGGGGTCTGGGGAAAGGGTTTTAAAAGAATCGCCGGCATTTATTAAGATACATTTAATTACTCTACCTCCCGGGGTCCATTATTCTTGACACCTCTCAGTATATTAATATATGGGGGTTTTGTAGCATGTGGCGCCATAATTCTCAACTAGATTCTTTAATTCATGGCACAAACCTTCTAGGGGGATTTCTTGTCATCTTTCCTCTGTGCATGGCTGCTGAGGGTCATGACCCCTCAGGAGGTGAAAGCGCCTTAGCATTTGTCTCCTAAAAAACTAATTCTGTCACACACCTTTCTGGAGCCCCCATCAGCCGCTCCTAACACACCTCAACTTGTAGTTTTTCCCCCAAAACCTTGCAGTTTAGAGTTAGGAGACCTCTAGCCACATTCACCTCCACACAAGAAACCTCCCAGCGTGGTAATGTTGGCTTGGTTCTTTGCAAAGATGTCCTGGAATAAAGGAAGTACATGTGTTAAAAGGACTCTGAGATAGTCAAATCGCGAGTTTAAATTTGTCCCACCTCTTGCCTGTGACCTGAGAGCTGCCTAGAGAGTGAGAACCAGCCTTGGAAGGATTGGACCAGTTTCTTAAATAAAGGACCTACTGTGTGCCTGCCTGTACTACACATGAATGCCTCATCTGTAGATAAAAGTGACTTAATAATCCCAATGTAACCTTGTATTCGTGTAGTGCTCTGTGCTTTTTCAAAGACACAGTTACATATGCATACCCCCATTTCACATCTGCGTATCTAAAGCTACAAGGGAGCTCAAGAGATCTTGTGGTCCAGCCCCCTGAAAAGATGTATGACTTCGCAACTCCCATCTCAAAGGTAAGGCACCCACCAGCATCCAGCCAAGGTGCCTCACCTACAACTTAACTACAAGTTGAGGAGCAACATCTCGGCACTGTCCTGAGGCTTAGCCCAATATCCCGACTTCCCGTCTAGTTCACTTCCCTGCACGTGTGTGGGAACTGGAGCACAGCCTCAATCTTAGAGATTAATAGGACAGTTCAAGAACTTATAAATCAAACTGCAAAGAAAGCATTATAAATATAATAAACAGAACATATCAGTAATCCTAATAAATGTCAGTGGATTAAACTTGCCCATTAAAATGCAGGGACTCTTGAATTGGAAAATCAAAGTATGTGTTGTCTCTGCCCACACGCACTTGTCCTGGAAAACAGATCCACCAGTCCAAAAACTAGCAGCACTGATTTAAATCAAACAAAGAGATTCCTATTATGCATAAATATGTTTATGCAAAATTACATGCACATGTGTGCATGAGTTTGCCTGCCACATGTGCATGTCTGTACATACATATCATCACATTACAGAAAAAAGGCTTAGCACACAACCTTGAAGCCTCCAAGGGCCGGTCACCAAAGCAAAAAAGAAAGAACTCGAAACTAGGAACATGTTCAATTCGAGGTAGAAACCACAGTCCTATAAATATTTCAATTTAGGAACAGATAATGTTATAAGGGCTCTGTCTCTCCCGTCCGCACAGAACACGCACTTCCAAGCACCCGACATCGAGAACCTGGGAACACAAATCAGCTCATCGGAGAGCCAGCTGCTGCCTTCCGTGGCGGGGAACGGTGCCCGACACGCCGCGGAGGCAGTAAAAATCAATGTTTCCATTTGTGGCCCATCAAAACATCTCTCTTCTTACCAATTAAGGGATGTACAATTTTTAGGTTCTTTTATTATCAGAACAAGCCAACTCCCGGCAATACAGAAATCCCATTAAAAGCCAGGCAGCATATTTATCTCAGGGAATCTGATCTGCTGCAGCGGCAACGGCAAGAAATAGAAAGCAAAGAAATGAGAAATATCATTTGGAGCCTTCAATATTATAAGTCATCACACAACCATGGTTACACAGTCAAGCGCCCATCCCTGAAATCCCTCGTTTACTGTCTCTTCCCTTAATAAAAAAATGTTCTGTATAGGATAAAAAAAGAACCATAATTCCAGCTTTCTCTCCAGATAATAAGTTATATTCCACACCACGCTTGTGCTACTTTACTTAACACACAATTTAATAGACATATTTAAATTATCCCCTTGTTATTTTTTTTTCTATATTTACTTGGCAGCACTTTCTATAATAGCTCATCGAATCCACAACTGGAACCACAAACATTACAATGCATTTGATCTCTTTAAATCTGGTACATCCTGTTGACTCATGAGTAGATAAATCAGATTGTCAACTCTCGGGTTTTTATAAGGCAAAAGCCCATAAAGTCATCCAAGATTATAAATCTGTTTTAAGGAACTGTCACCTCTCTTCTGGCTGGCTACTAATGGGAAGGCAGGGTGGCTGTGCAGAAAGGGCAAAGGAGAGGAAGGCAAAGAATAGAGGTGGGAGCCAGCTCGGGACAGACGAAGACCAAGACCTTCTCATCTGGCCTCCCAGAGGGTCAAAAGCTCAGCCAGCCTGACCCCCAGGAAGGTGAAGCCGGAGAGGGAAGACGCCACGGCCTGCAGAAGTTTTGAGGTATAGGACTTGCCTGACGACCCAGCATCCAAGGCCCCTCTGCTGACTCCAAATAATCCAGACCTTGAGAACAGGAAGCCCACCCCCAGCCCCAGGTAGGCTGTACTTTTCTGCAAGGCACTTTCATCACCAGGGAAAAGAATGAATGCTATCACCTTTCCATTTGCAGATGAGAAAACAGAGGCTCTGCAAGGTCACCACAACCACACCAGGGATGGCATGCAAGCATTCTGTTATTGATAACGCAACACAACTTTCACCTGCCGGGGACCCCAGCTCTCTGAGGCCAGGGAGGTAGAAGCTCTAGGGACAGGGAGCCCTGAAGGCAGCAGTCCTCCCTAGAACACTCTCTGGGGTCTCCTCTTTCCTGGGCCCACTCTGAGTGGTAAGACCCTAGGGACCAAAGGATTGGACTTTCTCTACTCCTTTGACCCAGGCCAGCCCTGCCTGGGTCCCACATCTACCCAGTCCAGCCACAGAGGTCCCCCTGGCCCACCCTGAGGCTGGACGTGGCCTGAGCAAGCATGGGGGAGCCAGAGCCCAGAGGCAGAGCACCTGGTCCAGTCAAAGTCCCCACCCCAAGCACCGCCTGGTATTTCCAACACAGTGACTTCCTGAGTTTCATATACAGTTGACCTGCTGGGCAACTCTAGCTACCCAGGGGCCCACGAAGCAATGTCAGCAGTCTGAGAGAAGGTGGTAAGCTCCTTCCTGCTCTGCTGAGGCCTGGGGCTGTGAAGGACTTCCCAAAGGCGGCTCCTTTCCCTCCAGCCCTCCCTAGTTCTCCTGGGGAGTAGCTGCGGCAGCTTGAAGACTCATTCAGGAAAGGCCCAGGCTACACAGATTCTGAATGAGGGCCCTCTCCCTCACGGCCACGTGCATGGGGCAGGAAACCAAATTGGCCCAGAAAACACTGACCTCCCATCCACGATACCTCACGCTCCGATCCAGATGGCCACAGTGTTTTCCACTTTGCACACATCCATCCTGTGGCCCAGGCACCCAGCGAGAACAGCCAGCTTCAACTGAGCCCTCACAGTGGCCCTGACACCTTCCGAGCACAGCCAGCTAGGCAGCCCTATGAGTTTGTCGCCCCATTTTGCAAGCGAGTAAACCAGGGCTCTGTGAGGTGCCAAAGCAGAATCGGGAAAGCGGTAGGGCCAGGTTTCAAGCCACACCGCCACCTGGCCTCCCACCGGCAGAGATAGATGAAAAGAAGCGAGCCAAGTGCTGGGGGATTTGTAATCCCCATCAAAGTCACAGGTAGGTTCCCTGCCATGGCCCGCGGGTCCCACGAGGGTCCCACTGACCTCTTGAGCTCACACCCATCCGCACAGCCACACAGACTTTCTTTCAACTTCTTGAACTGCCAAGGTTCTTCTGCCAACTGCTCCACACCCCTGTTTCCTTCCAGAAGATTCCCTTAACTTCAACCCACCCAGCAGGGACACGACAGGCCAGAGTGCCGAGGTCACTTGGGCTTTCGCTCCCTTCCCTCTGCTTCAGAGCGCTCAGCATGATGCGTATGCTTACTTCCAACGGCTAATTTACTTATTGTATCTCACAATGGCAGACTGCATTTTACAGAGATGGCCCCAATATTTCCCACCCCACCTGCTCTTCCGCAGTGAGCCCCTGATTCCCCCATCAAGAAGAGGGGTCTAGCTCCCTTCCACAATGCCCTCCTGGGCTGGCAGGCCTTAGTGATAACCCCCTTGACCGATAGACTGCAATGGAAGGTATGTTCGGTGTCTGAGGCTAGGTGAGAAGAAGGTGGCAGCTTCCCCTGGTCTCTTGGGGTACTCCCCCTGGGGAACCCCGCTACCAGATTAAGAGATGCGCAAGACACCTGGAGAGAGCACATAAGGCTGCTCCAGTTGGCAGCCCCAGCTGGGCTCCCAGCCTCCAGCACCAACTGCCAGCCATGGGCGTGCACCATCTTGGACATCCAGCCCAGATGAGTCTTCAGAGAGGAGCAGCCCCAAGTCGCCATGTGGCTGCCACGGTACAAGAGACACCGAGCGGGCTTGCCATTGGAACCCAGACAGCTCACAGAACAGTGAGACATAGTGACAGATTATCACTTTCAGTCACTAAGTTTGTGGAGCTTGGCTACTCGGCAGTAGCTAGTCGGAACATTCCCCACCAGAGTGCAAGTTCCAGGAGAGCAGGGGCTGGGGCTGCTCTTGCTCAGTACCATCCCTCCAGCCCCCAGGACACAGGTGGACACACAGTGGGGCTCAATAAATGCTGAATGAATAAGCGAGTGGGTTGTTTTCAAACAAGTAGGTCTTGATAGCCCCTTACCCCTTGATAAGGGGCGGGTGGAAGGGAGGCGCCACTACGCTGTTTATTGTTAGATGGTAGGTATTAGGTTGAATCATGTGAAGATGCCGTCTTTTTAGATCAGAAAAGTCAAATACTGGCAATCTCAAACAGTTCAGCCAGACGGTTGATGAAGCTGCCCTGTCCCAGGGCTCCTTCCTGAAACCAGAAGAAAGAGGGCACACCCATGCCAGCAGCCCCATGGCACCACGCCCTGTAAAACCACAGTCCAGAACTCAGGATAAGGGTTTGGAAGACTTCCTAGGAGCAAAGAGAGGCCACATCGCTGTTCATTAGAAAGTGGTGCCTTCGACCACCCCACTGAGCCACCGTCCACTCAAGATGACAACATGAGGGAGGTCAGCGGGGCTCTGCAGAAAGGGCTGTGCCACCAGAGAAGCACCCACGCCCTCTTGAGGAAAGGGAGGAAGGGGGCTCCAGCCTCCGCCTGCAGCCGAGGGTGGTGCTGACCACCCCATGAGCGCCCCATCACTCCATCACCCTCGCTACAGAAGCCCCACAGGGTCAGTACAACGGACACCACTTTTTAGATGGGGAAACAAATCAAGGCCCACAATAGAAAAGGCAGAGCTGGATTTGAACCTGGGTTTTCTGACTCCCCTTAACAAAGGGAATGCCAAGGAAAGGACTGGGCAGAGGACAGCTGGCTGAGTCCAGTGCCAGGAAGATGGGAAAAGAAGAAGGGCCTAGGGAACCAGGCCGCCAGGTCTGGGAACAGGACACTTCCTACCTCCCAGTCACGAGTCAGGGTTGTAGGGCCTCCCACTCCCGAGGGCCAGCTGGAGAGACTCAGCCAGAGACACCACGGAGCGCCCCGGGGCAGATCAGAAAGCATCTCACCCAGGGGGAGGGCTGCTTCTCTTCCTGGCAGGTACTGTGGGAATCAGCTAGCGGGCGCCCTGGGAACCTCTGAAGGACCAAGGGTGGGGGTGTCCTGCCTTTGCGGCTGGCAAGAGTCCATGAACAGCCTCCATGTCCCTGGGATAGAGAAAGCCTGAGAGGCGTGAGACACACCAGGGCCGACCATCACGCACGCTCATCCCTTCTTCCACAAAGGTTCACTGACTGTCTACTGTGCACCAGGCACTACACGTGCACATCGGCTGCAACTTAAGGGGTCTTCCTGGTCCTGTTTACCTTGGTGGCCTCAAAGCCCACACAAAGCCTGGCACAGAAAATATACTTCCTAAACATGAGGCAGGCGAATGAGTAAGCAGGAAGGGAGTGTGTCATGGCGCCAGGATGGGCTGGGGATCTGGCAAGTTCCAGTGGTGGCTCTAGTACCATCCAGCCCCTGCCACGGAGGACCTGGAGCAAATCGATTCCTGCCATGTCACCAAGGGCTGATCACAGAGGCACCATTCTCTCCCAACAGCCATCACAGGATGAGCGCACAGCTAAGCACCACCGCGAATAAGTACAGGAGCCTTGTGGGGTTTCAGGGAGTCTGGAAGCAGGAAGAGGAAGGGTGCAGGGGAGAGACGCGAGAGCGAGGAGCAGTGCCGGGAGAGAGCGGGGAAGCAGTGGTCAGCCCAGGAGGGTCAGCGGGTGCTGGGAAGGCTTCTCCACTCCTCACTTCTTCTCCAGTCAGACCTGGGTGGGAGGCCATGCCATTCACCTCTTCAGAAAAGAGAACCACTGCCGGGCGTGGTGGCGCACGCTTGTAATCCCAGTACTTTGGGAGGCGAAGACCGGAGGATCCGGGTTCGCGGCCAGCCTCAGCTCTCTTGCTCTCTCTCTCTCTCCCTGTTTCTCTCCCTGTCTCTCTCTCTCTACCTAGTGAGGCCCTCCGCAACTTCGTGAGACCCGGTTTCAAAATAAAGCATAAAAAATAGGGCCGGGGGTGTAGCGCGGAGGTAGAACGCCCCTGGGTTCAATCCCCGGTACTGCAAAAAAAAAAGAAAAGAGAACCACCAGGCACTGAATTCTAGGCGCATGCAGGGGCTGGCCAGGGAGGCCACTGTACAGGAAGCATCAGGACACTGGCGAAGAGTCCTGTAGGGCTGAGGGGACCCAGTTGTTGGAATAGAGATGGCCATTAAGTAACAAGCCACACAATGGCACAGCTGGATTCCCAGTCCAGGGACTGCGGGGCTGACAGCAAAAGAACAGAGAAGAATCACAGGCTTTGGACCAACTTGTCTGGGTTCAAATCCACACTCCACATTTAGCAACTGGGGACCTCAGACGAGCCACTTCCCCTCTCTGACACTAATTAAGTTAGATTGCTTTAATGAGGTAATACATACAAAGCCTGGTACCTGGCTCATAATAAAACTTAAGAAAATGGTAGCTTACGACCACCGCATTATTGCTGCGGTTATAATTTTTTGTTGTTTTTTGTTTTGGCACTGGACATCAAATCCAGAAGTATTCTATCTCCAAGCTACACTCCCAGTCCTATTTCATATTTATTTATTTATTTGTTTATTTGTTTATTTGTTTGTTTATTTATTTATTTATTTATTTATTTTGAAGTACTGGGGATTGAACCCAGGGGCATTCTACCCCCAACTGAGGCTGGCTGCGAACCTACAATTCTCCTGTCTCAGCCTCCCAAATACTGGGATTACAAGTATGCACCACCAGCCCGGCTCCTATTTTACTTTGAAAGAGGGTCTCGCTAAGTTGCTGAGGCTGTCCTTGGACCTACAACCCTCCTGTCTCAGCCTCTCAAGCACTGAGTTTACAGGCATGCGCTACCACGTCTGGCTACTGTTATTATTCAACCCAACACACGCAGCATTGTAATACACAAGAGAAGATTAGAGAAACCATATTTCAACAGAGGCCTTGCATGCTCCTAAAGATGGAGAAAGATGAGGAATGTCAGCGTACATGCCCCTTTGGAAGGGACAAAAGGCACCTCCACCAAAAAAATCTACTTAGCCGGGAGAAGAAAGTTCTAGGTTCAAGTCCAGTGACCTCGAGTAAGTTACAAGCCCCCCCTCCCTGAAGAAGCATGATCTCTGACCTGGGTCTGCAGGTGCTGGGCCCTGTGCCCAGGCCAGGGGATTTGGCAGGAACATATTCACTCTACAGTTCTCAAGCCCACCTCTGTGCTCGCCCCCTATTGGTACCTGTGGGAATAACAGCCCCGGATGGGCTACCATTTCAGTGTTCATCCTGGAGCGACAACTTTTTAAATAGAAAATGTACTCCATCCTAACAGCCTGTATGCTTCCTACAGACATGCTCCCAGGGGCAAGAAGCACAGTTAGAACCTGAGCACTGGGTCAAAGCCTGGCTTAGCCACACTCCATGTTCACTTGGACACCATTTGTAGAGGAACACTTTCTCCTGCATGAACACTTTTCTCTCCCGCAGGAGCGCTTTTTCCCACAGCCATCCTGTGCTGGTGAGGCTACGAGGACAGCAGGGACAGGGCCTGGTGAGCAAGGAGCCTCAACCCCAGTTAGGTACCTTGCTGTACACGCATTGCTGGCCCTGAGTTCTGAGAGGCAGCCATTAGTTATCTTTAGATTTAAAGTATTTGCCGTGCAGGCAGTGGGGCAACACTTGACACCCAGCCTAAAGGGTCCCCTTGGCAGCAGAGCAGTAGGCAAATATTTCAACACGTAATTTGCTGTCCATGTTTAGTTTCTTAAGTAAGGAAGCAACTTCGGAGGGCTGTCTGCAGGGTGCCTACCACCCCCATCGGTGCAGATGGCTCCAAGGATGGAATTCCCAGCCAGGATCAGAGACACTGCACCGGAAGCTAGAATGCTCGCTCCATCCTGGCTGTGGTGAGGGTCTACGTACAGGGCGATCCTCTCCACAGGCCCAAGGATGACCATGGAGATGACTAGAACCTTCCAGAGAACATCTCTTTAGTTGTCAGGAATCCTAGAACCTGAGGCCAAAGTTGATCCACAGTGTAATGACAATGGCTTCTTTCAGACCAGACCTTCCGATTCATTCCTATCCTTCCTCTGGTGACCCAGGACCCAGGAAGGAAGGCATTTCCATCAGACCTGTTTCACAGAGGGTAAAACGGTCTCAGATGAGTAAGATAACCCTCTGCCACTTAGCTATGAGCAGGCCAAAGCTCAGCAAGCCCCCACACCACTACATAAATTAAACAAATAAATGGAAAGGCCTGGGGGAGGGGCCGCAGAAGCCCCGCCAGGAGCGCGGCCCCTGCTCAAGTGCTTTAGAGAGTCCTGCTATGGAAATGTCATGTCCAGTACGACCACATCAGCTAGTTTCTCTCAAAGAAGGAAATCTATATGTTTATGTAAAAATCTCTGGAATTTTAAATGTTAACTTCAAGTTTTAAGAAACACAGCATAGGCCAAACGATACATCCTCTTAGAGGGCTGGATGCGGCCAGGGGGCCTCACGGAGAGTCTCTGCCAGGGGACTTGCCAGCAGGAGCCCCAGGGCCCCTCGAGCACAGGGTCACCTGCCCATCCACGTCAGCTAGGGGGGCTCGCTGGGCACGATGGTGGTGCCCCTTCTTTGAAGATTCAGGACTTAGGTTTGCGTCCATTTCAGAGTGGCCTCAGTGACTTACACTGCTGAGCCTCGGCCTCCTCACCTAGAACCCGAGGACCATCTCGCCGCTGTTCCGGTTACATGAGCTCCCCGTGTGAGGCAGATGCATCGAAGAACACAGCACTGCACGCTACCCTGGTGAGACTGACACGCCACTCGATAGGTGTTTCAAAAATAAAGGAATGTATGGCTCTACCCGCCCCTGGGGTTGTTGAAGTGCCGAGCCCGATCCACAAAGGCAAAGGGAGAAGGCAGCTCCCCCGCCCCACAGCACGCTGCGCCCACGCCCCGCTGTGAGGGAAAGGGCTGAGTGGAAGGCAAGGGGGCAGACGCAGGGAGGCGAGGAGGGGGCCACAGGAAGGAGGCAGAGAATGTAATCGCCCTCACCAAAAAGAAAAAAAAGTGTTCCTCCAGCAAGTAGTTAATGGTGACGCTCCTCCGAGCCTTACAGTCTTAATAAAACTGATCTCGCCGCGTGCAGTAATGAAGAACAGCTGGACAAAGCCACCCTGGAACCATGAAAATTGTACGCTGTTACTTCCTTGTGACCTCCTGAGGCGGTGACCATTCTGCCCTCTCCGTGCTGTCATGTGTTGTCTCTAGGAAGGGGGAGAAGGAGGAGTAGGGCCCGAAGTAGGCAGGGGAGGAGGATGGTCGGGGCCGTGTGGGGAGCTCGATAAATCCAGCTAATTTGTGGCCAGTGCCAGGGCCTGACGCTCCTAATTGCTCCTCGTCCTGGTTCAGAACTCGAGGCGAGGATGCTGGGGCGAAAATCATCCCCTTTCAGTGGCTGCAGAAAGAAGAGCCCATAGGGAAAAGAAAAGAGGGGGGCAGAGGGATCTGTACCCCTAAAACTGGAGAGTAGCCAGGGTCAGGGTCAAAGACAAGCACAGACAGTGCAGACAGAGCCAGAGCGCCTGGGCCACAGCATGGCTGCTGTGGGCCCTGGGAGAGACGTGCCCTGTCTGGGACTCAGCTGGCCCCCTCTGTAAATGAAGGTATGGACTGCAGAGCAGCAATTTTTAAAACAATGCACCATAGCAGGATGTCGCTGTGCCAGGGGCATCACCTCCGTGCTGACGCATTGCTTCTGCCTGCTCCCTGCACCGGGCTCCGCACAGCAGCGCTCCACCGAAGATTCCAGTGTAAAACAAGGAAGTGTACAGAAGCTCGCCAGGCCAACGCCTCCTCACCTTCCGGGTTCCTCTTGCTGAGTCCTCGCCCCCTCCTTGGGATGGAGGCCCCGTGAGAGGGAGTCCCCTCTGGGCACTGGCTGGACACATCTCCTTCCCCACTGATGACCACAGTTTTGCTGGTCCTGCTTCCTCTCACCCATCAGCACCCAGCACAGGGCCTGGGACAGGGCAGGTGCTCAGTAAAGACTTGTGGAAGGAACCGGGTTCCATGGCACATGCCTGTAATCCCAGTACTTAGGAGGCTGAGACTGGAGGATCACAGGCTTGAGGCCAGTGAGCAGTAACTTAGCAAGACTCTGCTTTAAAAGAAAAATGGGAGTAGCCGGGCATGGTGGCGCATGCTTATACTTTGGGAGACGGAGACCGAAGGATCCGGGTTCGCGGCCAGCCTCAGCTCACTCTCTCTCTCTCTCCCTGTCTCTCTCTCTCTCTCTCTCTTAGTGAGGCTCTCCACAACTTCGTGAGACCCGGTTTCAAAATAAAGTATAAAAAATAGGGCCGGGGGTGTAGCGCGGAGGTAGAACGCCCCTGGGTTCAATCCCCGGTACCGCAAAAAAAAAAAAAAAAAGAAAAATGGGAGTGGGGCTATAGCTCAGAGATAGAACACCCCTGGGTTCAATCCCCAGTACCACAAGGAAAAAAAAAAAGAGAGAGACTTGTGGAATGAGTGAGCAAACCAAGCAGTCTGGAAGGGTCCTGCCCACTCTGGCATTTAAAGATCCTGCCACGGGTCTGCTTCCCTGGGGAGGAACAGAGCCAGGAACAGGCCTGGGTCCTGCCCGCTGCCCCCATATGCCAGGGAGACGCTGGTGCTGGGGAGTCCCCGGCCCAGGCTCCCAGGCCGCTATTGTAACCCAGAGGCCAGCTGCTTCCCTCACCAATGATCCTACCCCTGGACCTGCTGTCCAGCCCATAGGTGGCTCTGGGAGGCAAGGAGTCACCTCTCCCTCCAGCCACAGCCCAGAGACTGTGTAAAGCATTTAAAAATTAGCCAGTTGCTGGGCGTGGAGACAGCCTGGTGTGTGGCTGCATCTGGGGAACGTGGAAGCATCGCCTGGGGAGAAGGGAGTCGGTCTGATGGAGTGCTTCCCACCATGTGGTAGCTACTGAGGGAAAAGCCAATGGCAGCACACTCGGCTTCTAAAGAGCCAGTTCCCGTGGAACCCCAATCCCAGCACCCCCGCCCAGGAGGAGGGCAGTGGCCCCAGCACACCTCCAAGGACGCTTGTCAGCAGCTAGCTCCCAGGGACCATGGGGTCTCCCCGCCGCTTACCCTCATCCACTTGCTAAGGTCCACTGGCTTTTTGCTGATTTCCCTCCAGTCCCCAAGAGGGTGTTTGAAGTCCCACAAGTGGGCAGTAAGACATTCTGGGACTCCAGAAACTCAGATTCCTAAGGCAGCTGACAGAGCAACACTGACCACCCCAGCCTCACGACGCCCAGGGCCACAGAGGTCTGAGGGGCCTTCCGTCAGGCGCCCCTCCAGGGAGGCTGGATTTGGAGGGAATAGTGCTCCAGCCCAGAGAGCAAGGCCCGTTGCTGGCCTAGGGTGCAGGGATGCACATTCCCACACAAAGAGGAGCAGAGACTTGGGAAGGATTCACCACAGGTCAAAGGTCAAGTGGGCAGCACATAGGAAGCTTCCAGACCCACCCCAGGGGCCTGGCTGCCTCCCTGCACCGGCCAATATCGGCATGATCTATATGCACACGCACACCCCCCAGGCTCATCCTCAAACCGTCACTTAACTCGGATTTCAAACTGCTCCCGATGTTCTCTAGTCGACATGAAGCAGAAACCTTTTATTAAATGCTGCTAATTTTTTATTGATCACACTGTGAATCATTTCATTTCCCATTACCGCGGATGTCTCCTATCAGGGCTCCGCAACGACGCTCCTTTATTCAGTCTCGAGCAACTTGTCACTTTTAATCAGTTTTCAGTTTCAGCATGGTTCAAAAATTAGAAAGTAAGCTCTTCGTATCATTATTGCTTTTGTTTAAAAAAAAAAAAGTTCCCATACAGGAAAGGTTATTATACTCAGAATAAATATACATGAATCAAATTCAAATGAAATTCCTCCCTGACTCTAACCAATTTTAGCATTAGCTTTTATAATTTTTTTAGGTTTATTTTCGCAGAAAGACTGTTCATAATTATTGCTCGTGCTCTCCCAAAACACTTATGTTACTAAAGTGTGAAATGTCTTCTAACACAAAGACAGATCTCTGGGAAGTAATTACAGAAATGCATTCAGGGGCAATAATTCTATATTAGCTGTCAGCAGCAGACATCTTCTGACAAGCACTTGTTATGAAGGAATTATTTGTGTTGCCATTGAAGACATGGCAGGCAAGCCCAAACCGAAAGACTGCGTCCGACCGGAAACAGGGCTCCTTCATCAAGGGTCAAATTAAGTTTAAATCATTACCTTGAAGCCCAGAGAACTCGTACCTGGCTGTCTATTGTGGCAACGTTTTAGAGACGCACTCGAGCGCAACGTGGTCTTCCCTCTCGCAGCGTGGTGCAATTACCCTGCGTCTCAAAAGGATTCTGCCAGGAGCTTGTCACAATAGGGAGAGAGGAGGTGGCAGGGTGTCTATTAAATGCTAACTCGTGTCACCAAACAGAATTTTCAAGAATTATAAATTGCCCAGATGCCTCACGGCTGACCCCCTCGCGTTAGGAAGAACCCAGAATATTATCGGGAAAGTGCAAGAATTTGCATCAAAGGCAGGAGAGGACACTCTGCGGGAAGCCCACAGGAGTAGAGCAGAGGGGACAGGGACCCAGTGGACCAGCTCCTCAGCCCACAGAACGTCTGGGCAACAATGGCAGCTCCATCCAGGGTAGAAAAATACCCCAAAATGAGGACAGGTGGTGGGGGGGGGCTAAGAAGATGTCTGAATTGTTATCTGAGCTTTGTCCCTAACTCTTGGCATGACTGTGGGTCCCAGTCACTTCTGCACCCTGAGCCTCAGTTTCCCTATTTGTAACAGCATCCTATTTCAAGGCTACATTGAGGGTATCAGATGAGCAGGGTGGCAGGTTAACCCCTTCCTGTCCCGGGTTTGTTCTCCCACCTAGAAAATGGAAAGACTGATTCTGTGTGCCATTAGAGAGGCACACAGGGGTGGGGGAGGGACAGGAGAAAGCAAGGGTTAACAGTAGAGAATGTTCCTGGGCTCGGTGAGTCCAAGACATCTCAAGGGATGTGCTTAGACCCATGGAGCCTCAGTTTCCCCATCTCTAAGAAAGACGAGCTGAAAGTCACTACCCTGAATTGTCCCTATAAATCAATCTGCTCACTCACTGTTTCCAAAGAGACAGGTGCTTTCTAAGAAAGCTCAGGGCAAGAGGCAAAAGACCACCTTCCTCCTAACAGCCAGAGCTGGCAGGTGCCCTCCCCAGCCACAGTATCCAGATCCTCAACGAAACCAGCCCTCCCCTTGCCCCCCTGTGAGGCTCATGTGGGGGCAGAGACACAACCCAGGGACATTTTCTGGATCCCTGGGAAAGAAGTTACCTAAAATGAAGCTGACAGTGGGGAGAGGTAAAGGGCGTATGGACCACATCCTTTGACCCAGTCATGCCACGCCCAGCCTACATGACAGAAAGCATGCTCCGGAGAGGTCACTGTGAGAACACCCACTGCAGAATTATTTGTAATAACCAAGAAAAAAAATTAGAAAGCTTCCACATTTCCATGAACAGAAGATCGATAAATAAACCGGGGTACATTTATGGAGTAGACTCCACATTGCAATTAAAATTAATGAAATAGAGCTACACATATCAACATAAATTAATCTTCCAAACATAATGTTGAGACAGGAAAAAAAAGAAGTTAGAAACGATAAACCATGTATGTCTAACCATATATTTATAAACTATATATACCTATAGTAAGTTATGACTTTTACAATGTTTTAAAACGCATATACCAAAGCCGTGCGTTGTGGCACACGCTTGTAATCCCAGTACTTTGGGAGGCAGAGACCGGAGGATCCGGGTTCGCGGCCAGCCTCAGCTCTCTCTCTATCTCTCTCACTCTCTCTCCCCCTGTCTCTCTCTCTCTCTCTCTCTCTCTCTCTCTCTCTCTCTCTCTACCTAGTGAGGCCTTCCGCAACTTTGTGAGACCCGATTTCAAAATAAAGTATAAAAAAAATA
>PVJS01003865.1:29015-72851 GCA_004027185.1 Glis glis | reverse complement strand
CCCCCCCCCTCCATCATTCCATTGGAGTCTCTGCTCCTTTATCTGAGGTCAACCTTGTTTCCCAATTTATATCCAGCTTCCATATATGAAAGGAAACATACAACTATCTGCTTTTTAAGACTGGCTAACCTTGCTTAGCATAATATTTTCAAGTTCCATCCATTTTCCTGCAAATGACAGAACTTTGTACTTCTTTATGGTTGAATAAAATTCCATTGTGTGTCTATATCACGTTTTTCTGACCCATTCATCTGTTGATGGACACCTAGGCTGGTCCCATAATTTGGCTATTGCAGATTGTGCTGCTATAAACATGGATATGCATATATCACAAGGCCTTTTTTAAAACAATCACTAACAAGACAACAAGATGAGTGGAGATGGAAAAAAATGTATAAAGATGAAGAGGTGGTTGCGGCCAACCAGGACAGGCTGGGAAGAATCAGCCTTCTCAGAAGAGAATGGACATCAGATCGAGGAACAAAATCAGAGTTCTGTGGGAAGCAGAGGAAAGGCGATAGGGCTGCGAGTAGTCATAATGTCTTCCTCTAAATGTTTGGTTGTTCATCTAATCATCCCCACCAAGGGAAGAGAATCCTTTCTTGTGAGAGCAATTTTCTTTTGCATATGACCTCATAAAAATACTTAAGAGAAGGTAAATAAATCAACAGGGAGTAAGTCCTTATGAGGACCTATGATTTGGAATGTTTGTTTCATGAATAATATGCAACTGGAGGTACAATAAGAAGTAGAGATCTCCTGCATAGTGGGCAGGTTACCAGTCTCACTCTGCTTCTGCCCCACACCCTTGAGCTCCTTTCTGCTTAATTAAAACTGCAGGAGGACGGCCTCACTGAAAGTCAGTTCAGCTTCCTGGATCGACAATGATGCTGATTCCACATTCATAATTAATTCTCCCCAGTGTTAAGAATGGAGCCTTGCCTGATTAAGGATTCTTGGCATATTATTGCAGATGTCTGATTTGCTGAAACAACGGGCAGCCATGCAGTGTCTTTCTGATCTACATAAACTTGGGATGTGGAAGAAGAAAAGAGGCATTTTACTTTCCCCTCCAGAAATCTCTCTTGACATTTAGCAAGGGACATTTGTTAGAATGTCAGTTTGATAAAACTGTTTGCAGGAGTCACCCAGCATTTGCTACTGAGCTATAACAATTGTTAAGAGCCATAATTACTCTGGGCAGGTTTAAGGAAAAAAATGTTATCATAAGTCTTGGGCAAAATACCCCCAAGCAAGTAACCATGCTTCTTTCTGTCTTCCTGCTGATTTAGTGTTTCCCTGACACACTCCCTTAAATCTGAACTCTGGATTAGCAGCAAAGTTAACAACAGTTCCTATGACAGGTAGGAGTGTAGTAGTATATATCAAAGGGGCAAATCACACAGGCTGCAGAGATGTCTCCAAATACAGAAGACGTAAAGCCTGAAAGGGGGATTTTATATGTAGATATTATTATATTAAGTAATTATAATAGCAACCAATTATAGAAAACCCTTGCATTTAACATGAACCCCTATTCTGTTCTGTAAGCTTTACATATAAGACATCATTTCGTAATTCCAATCCTATGGAACATAGACTATTACTATCTTGACTGGTAAGGAAACTGAGGCATAAACTTGCTTAAAGCTATACTATTATTTGAACTCTAAAATATCAACTCCATAGCATGATTCATAGTTCTTACTTCATATTATCTTCTCATACATCCCATATATTCGTGTACTTTGTGGTGTGGCTGTCAGCAGGTTGATCTCTGTTTCCCATCCATTGAAATGTTGTAACAAAAGGGTTAATATTTGTTGAGAGCTTACCATGTGCTAGGCACTATTAGAGGGATATTTTGTCTTGTTTAATCTTCGCAGAGAACTCATGGGGCAGGTATAATTACTAAACTTTTAAAGAGCCCCTTAATCTAGGAAACTGAGGAAGAGAAATAAGTAACTATCTTATCATTAGTAGGGCTATGAATAAAATACAAAAGTCTGAGTGGAGCCTGGGTTTTAATGCTACCTGCCTCACTGAGTAATTGCAATAATAACACTGCATATAGGTGAATTTTTGATAAGACAAAAACACCAACCAAATTAAAATGTGTCCTCATTTTTGTTTGGGGAAGGCAATAATTCTATTAGAATACATATATTTTTCTTCACTCATTCATTTATAGAAAGCCCTTTTTTTGAGTCATTTTGCACATGCAGCCTTTTACAGGGGACTGTTTGTGGAAAGGTAAAAATGACAGTCTTTCTTTTTTAAAAGGCTCACATTTGAGGTGGAAAAAAAGGAGTCATAGAATCACACAACTTATAATACAGTGGGTACGGAGTGCAGCAACGTCTATTATTCCCTTGGAAGTCTTCCTTTGAACTGCTTCGGGTCTTGTTTTGCCACTATTGGTGGCCTAGTGTGGAGGAGAAGGCTGTGTTGCCCCCAGATCTCTTTGGAGGAACGTTGAGATATTCAAAAGAGGGTTCCTGTGGAGGACTTGTAAGGTTTTAAGAAAAGTTGCTTCATTATGATTTCAAGGTTCTATTATCCCAAAATGCCACTTCAAAATCTATCAAAGGCTGCTCTTCAGAAATTCAGCACTGCTCTGTGCACAAAGCAGGATGCTCCCTGAGAGGAAAACACAGTTCTCCCGCCGCCCTGGAGGCCTAGGACTGCTAGCCTCTGCTGTCCTTTGTTTGAAGCAGAAGACTCACCAGGCACAGAGGTGCAGCTGTGGTTTGGATTTTTCTTGTTGAGTGAGGGAGAGGCTCATTTAGGCCATCCGAAGCTAAAGCAGTTTTTCCTATGGGTGCAGAAGGGCTGGGGCAATCCTAGGGAAGGACAGGAATGCAGGCTCTGGAACTTGGGCTTCAGAAGGCTTGGACTTGAATCCTGGCTTCGATAAGCAGTAGCCTTGAAACTTTCATATGTGACTTACCTTTTCCTTCCTCAATTTCCACAAAATGAGAAAAAATAACAGCAACTGGCTTATAGAGAGTCTTTGAGATTATAGGAGTTAGTATACACGATGTACTAAAAGAGTAATTAGAACACAGTAAATACTCAGTTAAGAGGTAGCTTTATTATTGTGATTAGGAACTTGGAGCTCTTGGCATTAGTCACAATCTTCGGGTCTCTCACCCCCATGAGCGTTCTGATTTTCCCTGCACATTTCTGCTTAGCCATTCCCTTGGTGTCTCATAATTGCAGCACAGACTCGGCTCCTAACAGTCTCACCCCTATCTCTTGTGTCCTTCCAGTCCCAGCGCCCTTTGCCAGCTGCTCCAATCTTCCTTGTTTCTTAGTCCAGGGTGCACAGCCTTGGTCCCAGGCTAGGTTGTGACAAGCATTGTGGATCTGGTATCTATACTTGGTCTGAATGACTGCATCATGGGTCAGGGTAATTTAGACCAGTTTGTTCCTTTAGGGATCTATCAGTCAGTGTCCTTCAGAAGGGGATGTTCTGAGGCACAATATAGTTAGCAGAAAAATGGAATGCAGGGACAGGTTGGTGGTGAGTAATACTATGGTAAAGTGTTGCTCTGTCTCTACTTGGCTTATTCCTTCATCGCAACTTCTCAACTCCACCTTAATGCCAGGTCTAGCTCACCTTCCTATCTTCTGAGCTAAGCATAGCACAGCACTGAAGATATTAGGTGTTTAAATACATATGAAGTGTTCTTATATACTCTTATTGGTGCATTGTAATTATACATCATACTAGGTATAGAGTGATAGGACTTTACATGCACACAGCACTTGGTGCATTTCCCTCTAGATCCCACCTCTCCCTCCCTTTCCTGTACATGTCATTGAAATTGGCATTGATAATTGTATATATGTGCGCAGCATTATTTAAGCTGTTACCTTCTTTATGTATCTATCCCCCTCATCCCTCTCCCAACCCCCCCTTTGTCATTCCATTGGAGTCTCTGCTCCTCTATCTGAGGTGACTCATGTTTCCCAATTTCTATCTAGCTTCCACATATGATATAAAGCGCATAGCTATTTGCTTTCTGAGACTGGCTAATCTCACTTAGCATAATATTCTCAAGTATTAAATTTTTAACAAACATTTGTGGAATGAACAAATATATAGCAGATATCCTCTACTTTCATTTATGAAGGCAATGTTTAAAATGAATACACTCCTTTACATCTAAACTATTTCAGTAATTTAATTCTAGACTCTGTATTATGACCTAATTTATGCTATATAATTTAATTTTTCCAATGATCCCATAAGATAGAATTTATCGTTTCCATTTAGCTATGAGAAAATTGAGCCCTAGAAAGTAATTTACTTGAACTTAAATAAGTATTAAGTAGGGAAGCTCATCCTATTATTCCAAAATCCTGAATGACATGTTTGTTTTATTTCAGAGCTCATGTTTCATGTTTTTATCGCTGTATTATCATATGATTGTGATAGTTTGCATTGATGATTTCTGTGCCCTCCTCTGTCAATGTGATCTTGGGACATTTATTCTATCATGCGCCATGTTATCTATCTACCTTTCCATCTTTTGGCTGTGGACGGATTTATAGTCTATGCCTTCTGTTTAATTTAGGGTCAATTTAGAACACAGTGACGTGTATGTGCGTGTGTATGCGCATGCATGTGTGTGTGTGTGTGTGTGTGCGTGTGTTGTCAGATATTTTTGCTCAGTGGTAGACTTGAAAGAGCAGTATGTTTTCCCACATTTCTGAAGAAGTTAATATGTGTGTCTCAAGGCTACACAGATCAAATTTCAGATACACCTATCTAAATCTGGTAATTTTCTGAAAAAGTATGTTCTTTTAAGATGGCAGCATGAGGTTTTTCAGCCTGGATTTTGACAGGAATGAAGCTAGGATTAAGTACTAGGCAGGTAATTTTCTAATAGGGTATAAAACTTGTGATCCAGCAAATACATACAATACTTGTTGAGAAAGGATATATTTGAACATCCACAGTAATAGAAAGGGAAAGATAGGACTTATAGAATGGTAATGTATAGAAAATGGGCACATGAGGCATTTTTTTTAAGTAGATAAAATTTAATATCCAGAACTGACTTGCATAGTGCAGGTAGTATTTGGTAGTATAGCTAGATACTCCGGGATCAAGTGAGCCGAAGGTTGATAAACCCGAAAGTGCACACCACTTGATAGAAGCTGGAACCTTTTAGAGTTGGGTTTGTTAATTTCAAATCCTGGTCCCAAGTCCTATGTTCATTTGCTGGTTTGTAGATTTACATGATTGCCAGTCACGACTGAGAAAATAAGCTTAGAACTATACCAAACTCTTGCATGGTGGTTTTAGTAAGAAACGTGTTCCTCCAAGAGTCACTACCTGTTAGCTGAAGCCTGGAATACATTGGCATACATGGCGTTCAAGCACCTCTCTGCTCCTGGCTAGGCTTGTAAAATAAAAGGACCTTTTTCTTGATCCTAGAAGTTGACTTTTGTTCACGTCACCTAATTTAAACTCATGAGGTTGGTTGACTCTCAGGACCTTGGGACTGACACATAGGTCACTTTTTCTAGCCACTGGAACTTTCCATAGGAGCCTGCAGCTATGACTCACTGTTTTTCTTTTACATCCTGTATATGGGCATTGAAGGCTGACACTGAGTATTCCCTGTGATTGCCAGGGTTGCAAAAACAATCAATAGTATTGATGGCATTTCCTCACAATTTCCCCGATAATTGTGCTATTTTAATTAGAGTGTGGATAGGTCTATAAATGAGTTGCTAGACTTTAACTCAGTAAGGAACATCTATTTCTATTTTAATTCACTACTGGTATTCTCTAAGGAAATGCCAAAATGCCTTCCATCTGGAATTAGGAATCCTTTATTTTTGTTGGGGAAATCTGTGCTCCTGGGAAACTCTGTAGTTTGGCTCATTACTCAAGTTGCTGTGCTGCAAGAGATGGAAAACATCAGAAACGAAAACATCTTAAATGACACCAGGGGTATGAAGAGCATTTTAAAGGAATTTGGATGTGTTTCTGAAAATAGAATGTTAAAGTCTCATAATAGCACTATGAAGTAGGTAGGTAGGTATTAATCTTCACATTCTTCAAAATAAGAAAGCTAGTTAAACATATCATAGTGTAACTTTAGTGAAGTCACATGGTATGCTAGTTTCAGATCCAGGTGTCCTGATTTCAAACCCATGATCCTTCCATGGCACATTGTCCCACAACCAGGATAATCTAGAGAGAAATGGTAGTAAAGACCTGGTTGCATCAGGTACAGGAAGCAAGACTAATTTGCTTGTGTGTACCAAGAGCACTCGGTTTATGCTTCCTCAAAAGACATGCAGTTTAGTAATGGGCAAAGCCAAAAGCTGAGGTCAGAAAGCCTGGCATTTCATTTGTGGCTCTGCAAACCCAACTTTGGGACTTTGCATACTTACCCTTTTGGTCTCAAGATTAATAGCTAATAATAGTTAAGATTAATAGCTCAGCATGCTGGTACACACCTATAATCCCAGTACTTGGGAGGATGGGACAAGAGGATTGCAGGTTCAAGGCCAGCCTCAGCAACTTAGTTAGACTATGTTTCAAAATAAAAAGGGCTAGGGGAGTGGGTAAACTCAGGGGTGCAACGCACAAGGGTTCAATCCCCAGTACCAAAAGGAAAAATGATTAATAATATAGTTGGAAGTGATAAGATGGATTAGTCAACACATTCTTGGAATTTGCTGTCAGAGAGAGTTCTAAAAAACAGTCTAGCTTCTAGGTAAAATGGTGGCCAGGGCCAGGGGAAGGTGGATTATCCACCCCAATCCTTTCATTTATTCCTCTTCTCCAGAGCTTTGGTTAATAGAATATATATGTTCACAAATTAGAGAAGTGAGACAGACTATCAGCTTTATATGTAAGGCTCTCTGGAAAGTGCTAAAATTGGAGAATATAATGAAGCTTCCTGTGTCCCTCCCTACACCTTTCCCTTCAGGCTCAAATGATCAGAATCAGCCACCCAACCTCATGCTGGAAGATGGACAGAGAGAATAGACACCCGGCCAGGGTTCTTTCTAACGTCTACTCCACCTGAGGTCACACAAGTTGAAGAGAAAAAAAACCCTTCTTACCCCTGATTTTCAGTGCACAGAGAGAGTTCAAGAACACTGTCTTTATCTCTCCTTCCTCTTCTGATCCTAGAAGATTAAAGTCATGTAATGTCAGTTTTTATTGAAACATATACTATATGTTATGAGGTTTGGAAACATTTAAAATATCACAGAATAGTAGAGTTGCAAGAGAATTTAGAGATCATCCATTTCAGTGATTTCCTTACCCTATTAGACATGGAACTATTTACAACATGTCATAAAAATCCAACATTGAAAATGAATTAAAATGTTACTCCTCTCCTCAACCAAGGAGGTTCAAAGCTTTTACCTATCTCCTTTGGGGACACCAAGTAACCACAGAACATGCTTTGAAAACCATGGCTCTCATCCAAACAGCTCATTTCACATTTAAGAGACTGGAACCATAAATAGATTAAATCATTTTCCCAAGTCTCCTAATGAATTAGTGGTTAAAATTGAACATGGACTTAAACTTCCTTGCTCCTTGTTCAGAACACCTTATAATTCAACACCCTCTTTGCTCAGTCATTCCAGGACTCCTCTTTAGAAACTAGTTTACCATGAAGAGGCAGAACTAAGACCTGCTGCCTATTCATTCCCTGAACTACGCATGTTTGTTTTCTCCTGGTATCATCCATTCATAACTGCCTGGCACACACAGGAAGTGTTTACCCACCTAGCATTTGTGGGAGGAATGTCAGAAAAAAAAATCAGGGTGTAAGAAATTCACTTTTGATATAAATGCCTTAAATACTTCCAGACCCAGTTCCTTCTGAATAAGTCCTGTCAGTTATTTATGGTGTCTTTTCCTATGAGCATCCTTTGCATGGAAAGCAAGGCTAGAGAGCTGCTTTCAGCAGATGCACTGTATGCGGGAAGAAGATTGTATCTAAATAAGCTACTTTTTCAAGTTTTAATTGGCCTAATTACTTCATGTTTGTAAAGTGCTTTGAAGAAGAAAGGTGCTATATTAGTGTTGCTTGTTATTATTTTAGTTCCCTCAACGGCATTTGCCGGTTTCTTAAATTGCCTCTCTCTAAGTGACCTAATAATCAAATTGCCAAGGAAGATTTTTTTTTTTTAATTTTTCTTTTTTTAGAGTACCATTTTTCAAACACAAAAAAAGTTGGTTGACTTAATAACCCATAGCACAATCTCACTGCTGTTTAATTTGATGTTCCTAGTATCTTTTTAGAGATAAGGATGGACTGGACCTTTATTTATTTATTTATTTATTTTATTTTTTTTTGCGGTACCGGGGATTGAACGCAGGGGCGTTCTACCTCCACGCTATGCCCCCAGCCCTATTTTTTATACTTTATTTTGAAACTGGGTCTCACGAAGTTGTGGAGGGCCTCACTAAGGAGAGAGAGAGAGAGAGAGAGATAGGGAGAGAGAGAGAGAGAGAGAGAGCTGAGGCTGGCCACGAACCCGGATCCTCTGGTCTCCGCCTCCCAAAGTACTGGGATTACAAGCGTGCGCCACCACACCCGGCGGACTGGACCTTTATTTCTCTCCTCTCTCCTAGGTCACACTTCTAAGAGATCTCTTGTTGCTATATCCTCCAAAAGGGACAAGAACTATCCAAACCTGCTGAAGAGGGGCAGGGGAGGGAGCTAGGTATGAAGAGGCTAGTTCCTCCAGCCCTTTTATAAAGGGTGCTAAGATTCACTCAGGTAGGGCCTACGCCCTTTTCCTAGGTTTCCTCAAAGGCCTTACCTCTTGTGAGGACTGAGTTTCAACATGAAATTCGAGAGGAAAACACTCAAACCATGGATAGCGTTATTGGGTTTAGTTGAAATGGAAACTGGCTTCTCATTTAAGGAAATTGTGCGCATTCTATTCCATTTTAAATAAACAACTCTATCCTTTAAGCAACAACAACAACAAAAATAAAGTGTTGAAGTCTAGCTTTTCCAGAGGCCATTCTCTGCACTGAGATGTTCTGCTGTGAGCACCTTTAAAGACTCAGGCTACCAAAGTAGTATTATAGCCTTTTAATGGAACACTGGAAAAACGTACACTGTTCTTTCCTTGCAGCCCTATCATTGCAACAGCAAAGGAAAAAGAAAGGGGTTGGGGGCACATCAGAACAGGTTGATGCTGTTTGTGAAGACACACTCTTATTTTATTTATTTATTTATTTATTTTGTGGTACTGGGGATTGAACACAGGGGTGTTTTACCTCCGCACTACGCCCCCGGCCCTATTTTTTATACTTTATTTTGAAACCGGGTCTCACGAAGTTGCGGAGGCCTCACGAAGTGGAGAGAGAGAGAGAGAGAGAGAGAGAGAGAGAAAGATATGAGGCTGGCCGAGAACCCGGATCCTCCGGTCTCTGCCTCCCAAAGTACTGGGATTACAAGCGTGCGCCACCACACCCGGCTTATTTTATTTTATTTTTTTTTGACAGCAGGAACAGATTTTATTTAGGGATAAAACCTGGGAGGAGGCAGCTGACCAGGAGAGAGCGTCCACGAGAGTCAGGAGCCCCTTCTTTACAGACTAGGGTTTTTTTTATGGGGCATTAGGAGGAAGGGAGAGCAAACAGTCATGTATTACTCTGATTGGTGGTTTGAGGAGGTATTTCCTTTCTTGTGATACCAGACATTTTTCTTCAACTCTAAAGCATATAGTTTTCTTTCCTTCACCTATGGTATGGTTAAAATATATATATATATATATATATATATATATATATATATATATAAAAACAGGTCTAATTTTCAAGAAAACATTCTTGATTTCCAAATTAGATGAGATAATAACATGTTTATGGGTTGGGAGGAGTCTTTCCTCTTTTCCCCAAATGCAATGTAGGTGGTTCAAACTCAGGAACGTAGGAAGTAACACGCTTATCAATAGCTGCCACGCGTTGAGAGTTTTCTACGTTCCAAGCAATATGCTAGGCATTATTCATACATCTCTTCCCGTTTTCACAACAAACTCAGGCTGTTTCTGTAGGTGAGAATGTAGCGAGTCAGAGAAGACAGGCACTTGCCTACATCACACAGGGAGGGAGTGAAAGAGCCAGAATTGGAACCCAGATGTGCCTGACTGCAGGGCACTCAGGCAAGCTTCTTTGAAAACAAAGCCTGAATATGTTGTAAGCATTGCTAGGAGGTTTTAAGTTGGATTTCTCATTGAATTATCAAACTAAGCATATGGTGATCTTCCTAAGTTTCTCTTAAGTCTTGGTCTAGGGAACAAGCTCAGAAATATAAGCAACAGTGTCCAAGTCACACATCTAATAAGTGGAAAAGCCCCAATTTTAATTCAAACACCATGTTTGTTTGTTTGTTCGTTTGTTTTTGCTTTTTATCTTCATCAAAGATTCCAGGGCAATTCTGTAGTTTACTTTCATCCCATACATGTGTTTATTTTTGCAGCAATGCTAGTTACAGAAACACAAAGGGTCTTACTGCCAGCTGGACAGCACACCAAGCTGTTCAAGGACAGAGAGGCTGAAACATGGGTGGGCAAAGTTATCTGGCTTATTAATTAAATACAAAAATTTAGCTGGGCACGGCAGTGCAAGCCTGTAATCTCAGTACTTGGGAGACTGAGACAGGAAGACTTCAGGTTCAAGGCCAGCACACAGTAACTTAACAAAACCCTGTTTCAAAATAACAAATAAAATAGGGCTGGTGGTATAGCTCAGAGGTAGGAGGCCCCTGGGTTCAATCCCTAGTAACACACAAACACACACACACACACACACACACACCACACATTTGCCAAAACTTTCTAAACTCAGATTCTACTGGAGTTAATATCAAGAGAGTTAGGTATGCTTACAATTTGTTTTGCAATAATAATTATTATTATAACCACAATAATAAACAGCTAACAGTCAATTGTTTTCTGTCATTCTAAGCACTTTTTATGAATTAACTAATTTGTGTCTCAGAACAACTCCTGTAGTGGGTATCATCTTTAACCCTGATTAACAAACAAGTAGAACCACATGGTGGTTTCAATGAGTACAAGGAAATCTGAGGGAAAATGTACAATAGATTCTGGGACAGTGGCCTCTGGAAGAGAAAATTCTTCTGAGGATGTTGAGAATTCCCTTCGATACTCTTGCAAACAGTTGTACTTTATTTGAGACCCTGTGGTAATTAATCAATACTCATTTACCACACCCTGTACCCTTTCCATCCTAAACAAGTGGGTAAAACAGAACAGCAATATACGTTTAAAAAAGAAGGGAAGGGAAGGGAAGGGAAGGGAAGGAAGGAAGGAAGGAAGGAAGGAAGGGAGGGAAATAAAATTAGGATAGAAAAAAAGTAACAGCAAACGTTAAAGAATGAAATCAACAAAAGGAAGAACTGGAGGAAAGGAGGGAAGAGGCTGCTGGAGACTGGACGTGCAGGTGTGTATAGACTCTCACCTCTCACCTCTTTGAGTCATTTGCCTGAACAACCTTCCCATTTTCAGATAGTTTCTGATCTTTTAAATTTTTGTGTCATTACAAAGAATTTTAGGGCTCCTGGTATAAAGTCTGAATTTTAGAAACTAAGTAGTCCAAACTTTTCCTCTTACATTTTTCAGAGGAATACTCAGCTTTCAGTTATTTTATGATACAGTTAAGTGTCTCCCTTGCCTTTAATTGATTTGTGAGCAAGTTACAAAGGGGCTTTTAATAAATTAATGAAAGTAGAGAATGCTGGGAGGCTTTTTATTTATTTTTTTCAATTAACCACCCTCAATCTTAGGTGGCAGATCATTTTCATAGAGTGGTATGCTAATACACAGGATTTCATTCAAAAGTTTCATGTAAATAGGGGTTTAAAATGGAATCTTGTTTCCACATAGATTTTATTTTACGTATAACGTTTATCTTCTTTTTCTAAATTTATGTTTTTCATTTTAATTTGTTATCTCTTGGTTTTTGTCTGCCAACTGTTTTATCAAATGAAAGACTCATCAAGTGTTTCTGACCTATAAACAAGGGCCCAGATCTTTCAATGAAAACACCCTCTTGTTAAATATCCCTGGTGTCCCTTTACATATGACTGATAAACCGGATAAACCGGTGCTCTATACTTCCTACAAGAAGCAAATGATGTCTCTCCGTTGGGGTTATTACATTAATCAGTGGATTTAGATAGTCCTTGTGTAGGTACCTCTGCTAAAAATAAATAAATAAAAATTGCCCTCAGACTGGGTGTGGTGAAGCATGCCTGTAATCCCTATACTTGGGAGGCTGAGACAGGAGGAAGGTTCAAGATCAGCCTCCGCAACCCATTGAGACTGTCAGCAGCCTCGGTAGACCCTGCTTAAAAAAAAAAAAAAAAAGGCTGGGAGTGTAGCTTAAAGGTAAAATGCTCCTGGGTTCAATCCCCAGTCCCAGTATTACGTGTGCGTGCACGTGCACACACACACACACACACACACACACATGCGCACACCAAACAAATGAAAAACATTGCCATCAGCCCTTTGCCTGATGGATTTTAGGTGATCCTGATCAAAATAGAGAATCATTACCTAGATCATTTATTTATTTAGAAGTTAGTGAGGATTTTCCAATTTTATCAATCTATTAGCATAGATTAACTGATATTTTTCTAAAAAGTACAATGTTTGCACTAACAAAAGGCATTGTTTTAGAGATCAAAGGCACTAATAAGAGATACATATTTCTACTCATTTTGTCAATAAGGAATACTTGATGCTAAAATGATTTCAGAAGAGGTGTGATAATTTGTTCAAGGCTGCGCATGTATCGATCCTGTGATCTGAACATGGATCTCACTCCACCATTGCATAGTAAGATGCTGCTGCTGGACTAGATTGGACATCTCAGCTCCACTGTCTGCAAGGAGCAGGCAGGTGCAGAACGAGTAAACCAGCGTTGTGTAACACAGTAGGTGTGAGGGGGTCTGGGGCCAAAAGAAAATCCTTGTGAAACACTTCAGTTTTCAAATTTGAAAATGCTTTTCTTCGGAAAAAAATACACATCCTTGGATACGTCTTCTGAGTACATTGTTGAAACTATTTTCTTTTTTTTTTTTTTGCGGTACTGGGGATTGAACCCAGGGGCGTTCTACCTCCGCGCTACACCCCTGGCCCTATTTTTTTATACTTTATTTTGAAACCAGGTCTCATGAAGTTGCGGAGGGCCTCACTAGGTAGAGAGAGAGAGAGAGAAAAAGATATATATATGGAGAGAGAGAGAAAGATATATATATGGAGAGAGAGAGAGAGAGCTGAGGCTGGCTGCAAACCCGGATCCTCTGGTCTCCGCCTCCCAAAGTACTGGGATTACAAGCGTGCGCCACCACGCCCGGCTTGAGACTATTTTCTTAAACAGTGAAAATTTACCTGCCTTAATCACTAAGGTGATGGGGAGATTAAAACACAAGGATTCATATTTCAAAGTAACATAAAAAGGGAGCAGTATAACTTGGTCCAGCAGTCACCATCTGTAACAATATACAGTTAATTTTTTTTATAATTTTTGCGAATGGGTCACAGCCATCTATACAAAAATCACATTTCACTGAAATGTATCCTATAAATATAATTAAAATGTATTAACTATACTATCAGAAGTGTTGTAACCTTGAATTGCTTTCCATATTTTTTCTATTGCTATGGAGGGCTCCTTTTTCTTGGAATCTTCAACTATTCTCACTCTCATTAAAACCCAGTGGTTAAAAACTAACAGACCTGTGGCCACTTAGCTTTTTAGCTCTGGGAAATTAATTTACCATCTCCAAGTCTGTTTTATCCATTGTAAAATGGCCATCTGAATAGTAAATGCGTCATGCTATTTTGGGGATTAAGTTAGATCATTTCATGAAAATTAAATGAGACAATGACTACAACTCCTTGGCATTTCACCCTTCACCAAGTAAGCATTCAACACACATTGTCTATTTTTACTTATTGATTGTAAGCTATTTTCCCTTCATTTATATAAAGAACTTTTCTGAGAGTTGAATAGTTTGTTACTTGGTCAGTTTTAGTTTCTGTGGCTATCTGACAAGTATAAACTACACTTTAATTGGTATCAGAGATGTTTTGCCAACTTTAAAGAGAAAAAAGTAATGACCCAGCAGTTGCATTAATTAGAAAAGTGTTGTGAATTCCCCAGTGCTGAGAGGTCACCTCTGAATGTATCCTAAGAAGGAAAAAGTGCAAAGGGAGGAACAGGGATCCCTGGCCCAAAGAGAGGGCAAGTGTGCAGTCCTGGCCATGCCTGCAATTCTTGCTGAACCTGAAACCTGAATGGCACATTACTCAGCAGGATGCGACATTGGCTTTAGTTACCTTGAAGTCACCTGTGATCATATGCATCTGGGATGCAGAAGAAAGCTTCACAGGGGTGAACAATAGAAGCTTCTGCCGGAGGACCATTCTGTGGTGGAATCTTGGCTTTCTCACTTCCTAACTGTGTTGAAAATTGAGTTCCTCTTGGTGAGACTTACTTTCTTCATCTCACAAATATGTATTTCCTGAGGAATCCTAGGAGAACTAAATGATGCAAAGTGTCTAGTGAAAGTTTCAGCATATAAACATACAATGAATACTATCATCATTGTTTTCATTTTTAATACTGTAAATTGACTGTGTCCTACTAATGAGAGAATGAGGCACCATGGTAGAAACTTAACTCTCAGACTTTTTGCTGGTGTTTGATAAAGAGAATTCTGAGCTTTCATCAGAGACCAAGACACAGATGGGGTAAGTAGAAGCAATGTGTCAGCTTTCCAAATATGCCACACTTTTAGTATATTTACCAATGTCCCAAGTAGGGGTCATGGGGTGTCCTATAGAGTATGGAAAAATAGATTAATGAAGTCTGACATTAAGGGCATAGATTTCCCATTTTTAAGTAGATATATCATTAATATCCAGCAATTTCATATATTTTCGATCCAGTGTAATTTGCCTGCCTGCTTTCACAAGCCTACAATTATACTCATAACTCTAACCAAAATTTCCTGATACAATAGAAACACTATGGACTTTAGAATTATACTGAACTGGGTTCAAATTCTAGCTTTGCTTGTTATTACCAGTGTGGCCCTATGCAAATTCTGGAACCTTTCTGACTTTCTCCTTTCTCATCTGTAAATTAATAATAATAATAATGCTAGCAAAATTATTATGATAAAGTTCAGGGCTTAACATAGTGTTTGGCTTATAGAAGTTCAGAATATATATTAGTTTCTCTTTCCAATTTGCATCCGCCTCATCGGCACTTCCAATGACAAGCCAGCCAGCTCTGGAGGCCTTCTGCAATGACCATGCTCATCTGGATCCCAGGAGTGTGTTTGAACCCCTGCAAAGGAACTTTAACGATGCTTAAAAGATGCAGCTTCATGTTATACATTTCTACTGGACCAGATAGATGATGCCATCCATCTTTTCCAAATCTAAGTTTAAGATGTGTCCTCTGCCAAAGAAACAAAACATTTGAAATCAGTACCTCACCAAAACACCATGGAATAGCCTTGGCATCAGCTACAACCTCAACACAGAGATAACTCATAAGCAACCTGGCTTGTAGCAGGCGCATGTGCTTGCTACAGGCACTGTGTTTTCTTTGTGTGTAGAGTATTTTGTAATTTTAGAAAAGTAACTATGAAAATCAGATAGACCTGGACTTAAATCTAACTCTAACACAAAATTGAAGGGACCTTTGAAACAATTTGCTAGTGTTCTCTGAGCTTTATTGTCCTTCGTTGAAAAATAGAGATAGGACTACCCACTGATGCCAGTTATAAGAATGAAGGAAAGGTCGTTTCTAGATGCACAGGGCTCAAAGACCTTTCAAATTCACGTTTAGGCCCACTCGTATGTGTGCACACACACACACACACACACACACTGAATAATTGCTGATCAATTTACTTAATGGGTGTTAGGAAAGCACTAATGTATTGATATCTGGAAATAACTTTACCATCCTGTGATTGTAGGATTTTTCTTTTCTCTTTTGTAAAAAATCATCTTCCTTCTTGAAAATGGTTTTCTTGAGCAGGGGAAGGTGGGGAGGGAGAGGGAGTAGGGTGGGAACTGGGGAAGGGCTCAACGAGTGCTGTGTGCATGCATGCCTCTATCATCCTGAACTTCATCAAGATGTATGATTACAATGCACCAATAAAAAAAAAAAATGGTTTTCTCCATGCCACCAAAAACGTAACATTTGAAGTTACCATTCACTACAGTGAGTGCAGACTGAGCAGGATGGGTTTGCTCCAATTTGCTAGTTTTAATGCTTGAGCTGTTTACTATTTTGGTACTAAGGATTGAACCCAGGGACATTCTACCTACAAGCTACACTCTCAGACCTTTTTATTCTTGATTTTGAATCTTACTAAGGGTCTTGCTAAAATGCTGAGGCTGTCCTCAAATCTGCAATCTTCCTGTTTCAGCCTCCCAAATACTGGGATTATAGGCGTTCACCACCATGCATGGCTCTGAGCTATTTTCTTTAGTTAAATGTGCAAGTGTGTGTGTGCGCGCGCGCACGCGTGTGTGTGTGTGTGTAGAAAAGAAAGTAGGAGAGAGAGGCAAGAGGAACACTTTTTTTTTAGTTCAGTGGAAGATCTATTTAATTAAGTCTCAGCAACAATGAGTGATCTGAGATGGCTGCATCCTGGCAGCCTGGGGGACTCCTCAGTAGGCAGTTGGTCATATACAGAGAGAAGGAAAGATCACAGAATCCCTCAGGATGTAAATTCTTCAAGTACAGGCACCTGTATCTCATTCCTTTCCAACACTTGTCTTCGTACCCAGTACACAGAATAAGATCAAGCAGTGAGTGAGGATGTGAACTGAAAATAAACTTCGTACTGATTTCTTAGGTTAAAGTAAACTGAGAGAGAGAAAAAGACCTGAATGCAATGACTCCAGAGATGGAATTCTACTCCTTCCAGAGAAGCAATTTCTTTGTTATACTTAGTATGTGTTATTACATTTTTTTATTTATTACAAAACTTTTACCTTTTCTAATTCTGATTCTTTCTCCTATGTTATCCTTTTGGTATTTATATCACCAAAAAGTCTGTCTCTTTGTCTTCTTCATCAATTTTGTTACCCCTCTCTGGACCATTTCCAACTTTACAACACCAAGTTAGTGTAAAAACTGCCAAAGTAGAGCTTAGGTTTTTTGGGCTGGTGGACAGCTGTCCTGTGAATGAGATGCAGTATCTTCATATCCTTAAACCAGCAGTTTGAGCACGCATCCTTAGATTTTCTTTTATATTTCTCTCTCCTCCACTGGACTGAGAGCTTATTCAGGACAGGGTCAAGACTCATTTTTATATTCTCAGTTCTTTGCAGGGATGGAAGCACAGTAGGTGCTGGATAAATATCAACTAAGTGAATATATTAATATGAGCATCACTGTCTCCCCTATCCCCTGCCCCTTGTTACTTTAGGAGAATTGATTTTTTTTTGGTGCTAAATGATGGATTCTTCCTCTTTGTTGTTTCTGTCCTTGACTATGATTTAAAATATATCAAAGCCAGATTATGTAATGAAGACATAGAACACCCATCTGGGGTAGCATTTTCTAACAGAAGAATGTGCATTTCTCTGTTACAACCTTTAATTTCTTCTCCTTTTCTATCAAGTATTTAAATAGTTGGGCAGTATTTGGTTTGTATATGGTTTTTGCTTACTTTTATTTTCCAGCAGCCTAGCAGAGCTGGCAGAAATTGATTTAGTTGGAGAGATTTAATAGTAATAATCTATTTATAACTTTATAGCCTTTATTTTGTATTCTTTGTTTTTTTTCCTGCTATAACACATAGACAAAACTTTCTGGCAATGTTTCAACAAGGAAATTAGATGGTAACATTTAATTTAGTTATTTGAGCATTTTGTTATAATTTTATTAATGTACTATATATACAAAATAAATATTCTAGAGTTTTTATAAAGATTTCCAAGATCAATGCTAGAATATATTAAATGATATTTTCTTGGATTTGGAGCTCTGAAACAATTATATGTTTTTTCAATGATAAGCTTATTTTGTTGAAAATATCACAAACATTTTAAAATTGCTCCAATCACATGTTTTTTTCTTTTATTTATTCGTTAGTATTTTAGGTTATAGTAAAGCAGATATTGCTGGACCTATTTTATTACTGCTAGAGATGTTGAGATGCCAGATATCTAAATATCACATACAAAAACTGTGGCATATGTTAAGTCCATTTTGAGTGAAGAAACATATGATTCCTAAATTATCTGAATGGGTGCTTACCAATGGCAATAAGAATGTCCTTCTACTATTTCAGACAGCAGTGAACCTGCCAGGTTTATATTTTCTTTCCTATATCCTGGTCATTTACTTACATATCATGTTTCTCATATGTCTTTTATTCCTAATTGGTGGTCTAAAACATTTTGAGAATCCATGATTAAATGAAATGTGAAAAGCATGTGTATTTCCATCTCTAGAGCAGTTCTCCAGGTGTTTTCTGGACTGACGAAAATCACTGCCACCATTGCTACTGTCTAAACCGCACTCCTGTTGCTGTAATGACACAGGCCCTCATTCAGTTTTAAATGCATCATATATATATATATATATATATACTTTTACACATAGCAATTGCAGCCGACTGTTCTGTGAGCTGGTTATACCCATCCATTAGATTATCAGAGATGTCCTCCTGGCTGCCTGGACCAAATCTGGAGAGACTTGGGCCATCTCCACCAATTTGATAGTTAGTGATATCTGAAAGGTACTCAGCTTAGGTGACAGCTTATTAGAAAGCAAGCATGACCTTTATAGAACTTTACTCCATTTAGGACAATTAATAAGAAGCTCTTGCTGGAGGCGTAAGCTCTTTGCTTGGGGATATGTGTGAAACTTGTCAGAAAGGGGTAGGGGATGATGGGATGGCAGAGAAGGAGAATGAGGTTGGCATAGACAATCAGCAGCCTAAGTGACAACAGGTGGTGGGTTGCTTTAAACTTTCTGGTTGTCAGATATTGAAATTGATGATGGTGCCACTGTTGGTATCACCAAAACACATCTCCAGGTACCTCTGACAATTTACCTCTCAACTGTGCTTCATTTATCATTTTCAGTCTCTCCCAGGGAGCTCTTCTCCCTGCTGCCAATGTGTATGTCTAGAGTGAGTCTGTGCCCATGAACGAATGTGTGTTGTGTGTGCGTGTATGTATGTATGGTTTTTGTTGTTAAAAAAAGAAAGAAAAACAAGTCCCATAACAGGAACAGAGCATGAATGCTTCTAATTTCTCTCTTGCATGTCTCAATTTAATGTGAACTAAGTAGACGATGGAGAGGATAAAAATGCAATCAACAGTGAGGGACATTGACACTATTCTCAAAGGAGCGGGAACAGGGAGAAGACAAAAATCAACCCTCCTGCAATGTGTTAATTTCCATGTTGTAGAAATACAATACTATGTCCTGGCAACAGCACCCTCAGGAAAGAGCCAAGTTTGGGTTACATCCCAGGCTGGCCAATTTGGTCTTAATCAGTTGTTTGCTGCTGCCTGGCTCAACAGCTTTGCCTGGTATCATACATTTATTTCCTTTTGTTGGGACCCATGGTGGGATTCCTGCTGTCATAACAGAACACCTGAATTTCATAAAAGCTTCTTTGTCTTTGCTTTAAGACTGTGATTTTAGTATGGGAATAGAACTGGCCATTTCCACTTAAAGATAAACATATATATGTTTATATATAACATATGCATATATATAACTATATAAACATGTATATATATGCCTATATATAACATATGTATATATAACATATATACCTGAATATATATCCACACACACATATATATGTGTGTGTGTGTGTGTATGTGTGTGTATATATGTATGTGTGTGTGTGTGTGTATATATATATATATATGTATATACCTGGATTTGAATCTTATAAATTTTATATATATACCTGTATTAGAATTCTATACATAACTGGTTTTGCTATCATTTTTTTCTATCTCCTTTTGTTAGGTTTTTGATACAGGCCCAGACAATTAAAAAGCTGAGTGGCAGTATTTTAACACTTTGAATATCCTGACTTTAGCTTGTGAAAAAAAGCACGATGCGCAAATAATTTTCTATGTGTTTATTTGCTTTGGGATAATTTTTTAGGGGGGACATTTAGAATGATCAAGATTTGTCGGTCCATCCTTCAATACTGTGAATTATCTGGCTTAAGTAAGCTTTCTGATCATATTTTCAGCTCTTCCCTTCTGGTGTCTATCTATATTCCTTAAACAAATACTGTGCTTCACTGTTGGATGCTAAGGTTAAAAAGAAAAAAAAAGCATTGTTAGGACAGTGTTTCGAGTTTGAATCATAGCTTCAACATGTATTAGTTTTGTGACTTCAGGTAAATTACCTATATTTAAAATTTTGAGCTTCAGATTCTTCATATTTAAAATGAGGTAATAATACTTGTATCATAGTGTTATTATAAAAGTGAAATAAAGAATTATGCTTAAGATACATAGCTCAGGCCAGGTGTGGTGGCACATGCCTATAATCCCAGTACATGGGAGGTTGAGACAGGAGGATTGCAGGTTTGAGGCCAGCCTCAGCCATTTAGTCTCTCAGAAATTTAGTGAGACCCTGTTTCAAAATTAATAAAATAAAATAGGGCTGGGGTGTAGCTCAGAGGTAGAAGGTCCCTAGGTTAGACCCCCAGTACTGAAAAATAGAAAAGATGACATAGCCCAGTATTGGGCTCATGCTGCCTGACCAAGGAAATACTATAAATCCTCTATTTCCTTTCTGAATCCTTATTCTTATCATTTTCTCTTTCTGGAGTAATTTTTCTCCATGTTTCATCTCTAATCCTACCATCATGTTCCACCAGAAATTCCATCTGTTATAGAAAGTATACTGATTCCTCTCCTTTGATTTCTTAAATCACATTGAAGACTATCCCTTTTAGGTACACATTTAGTTTTTAAACCATATTTGTGTAGATTAAAAGTTCACTGAGGGCCCGCAGCATGGCAAACACCTTTGTGCAACTCTTAAAGCCCTTAACACAATGCTGACACTGAGTAACCATTCAATAAACATCCACTGAAATAAATAAATTTTATTAACAGACATAAACACTGACCTACAAATAACATGGTCTAGGTGGATTCTGATCAACTATGCAAGTAGAAATCTTAACATGCAATTGACTGAATTCTCATCTTCCTTCCTTAAAAGCTTTCCATTTGTTGGTGAAGGATTGATTGCCATTTGATGGATTATAATTAAGCATGGCTTTATATAGTGTGGGAGAGCTTTTTCATTGTTTGGAGACAGCCAATCAATTAAATGCACATTCCATGGGTGAATAATGGGATGAACTCCCTTCTTTGAATGTCTGTTAAGTCTCTTTGGATTTTATTCCATAGACCCTGTGGTCAGCACCTTCATCACATTGTGTTGTAATATTTTTATATGTTTGTCTATCCCACTAGATTTTTCAGGACAAAAGCCATGACATTTTCATTTATATGTTTTTAATGTGGTGCCTATTACATAGCAAATGTTTGATAATGTCTGTTGAATTATTGTGTGAATCATGAATAAATGAAGCAATTCTAATAACAAGGAGAAAGTCTCTTAGGATGTAATCAGCATGGAATAAATTAGAAAAAGCAATGACATTCCTTTAGAGAAAAATGAGATGGATCAAATGGACTGTAATGCAACCAGACACACAATGGCTTCAAATATCCCCAACCCTCCACAACTCATGTAATAGATGGTCAAAGAATAATCTGTTGAAAACCCAAGTAAAGAAGGAATTAAAAACAATGAGTGAACAAGCGAATGAAAGAAAGAAAATCCAGAACAACCTGTCCAGAATTCCATCGATAGTAAGAAGCTCAATAATACTTCACAACCAGGTCTCTTCCCAGTGAAGCGTTATATATTACTGTATTGTTACTGTTTTCATTCTTCTTTTATGCATCTAATCTTTTGTGTGCCTATTGCATTGCTGTTTACTTACTTTTCGTCAATTTTCTCAGTGAGACTGGAAACTCCATGAGAGCCAGGTTCTTGCTTTAGTCACCCTAGTAAAGTTAACATTAACAAGGAAATGATACCAGATAGTCACTGGATACATGGTAAATAGGTAGAAAACTTATTTTTAATATATTCATTTATTGGTGCATTGTAGTTACACATTTTGATAAGTGTCAGGGTATCAGAAGCATGCATGTACACATTGCTCATTTAGCCCTCCCTCAAATCTCACTCTATTCCCTCCCCCTTTCCTCCTTTTTGTGCTCAGCATAGTGATTGACTCTGATAAATTTGTGTATATACATCGTGGCATTAGTGTGTTTCCCTCTTCCCCCCTCTCATCTCCCGCAGTTAGGTCCCCTTCTTGCTCATCTAAAGTTTCCTCCTTTGTCTGGAGTCCCTTCTAAGTCCCATTCTCCCTAGCTTCCACATATTAGGGAGAACATCCAACTTTTCACTCTTTGTGACTGACTAATCTTCACTTAGCATAAGGTTCTCCAGTTCCCTCCATTTCCCTATAAATGATGTAATATTGTTCTTCTTTATGGCTGCGTAAAATTCCATTGTGTACATGTGCCATAGTTTTGTAATCCATTCATCCGTTGATGGGCATCTTGGCTGGTTCCAAAGTTTGGCAATTGTGAATTGTGCAGCTATAAACATAGATACGCATGCATTAGTCTGGTAGTTTGGTTTCAGTTGTTTTGGGTAGATGCCTAGAAGTGGTATTGCTGGGTCATACGGTAGGTTCATTCCCATTATTCTGAGGATCCTCCACACTGTTTTCCAAAGTGGTTGCACTAATTTGCACTCCCACCAACAGTGTATTAGATTTCCTACTTCTCCACATCCTTTCCAGCATTTGTTGTTGTTTGTGTTTTTAATGATTGCTATTCTAATTGGGGTTAGGTGAAATCTCAGGGTAAGTTTTGAATTGCATCTCTCTGATTGCTAATGAAGTTGAACATTTTTTCATACATTTATTGGCCATTTGTGTTTCTTTTTCTGTGAAATGTCTATTTATTTCACTTGCCCATTTTTTTATTGCGTTATGTGTTTTTTTAGTGGTGATTTTTTAAGTTCTCCGTATATTCTAGATATTAGTCCTCTCTCAGAGGAGGAGCTGGCAAAAATCTTTTCCCGTTTCATAGGCTCTCTGTTGAGGTTCTTGATTGTTTCCTTTGCTGCACAAAAGCTCTTCAGTTTAATGCAACTCCACGTATTGATACTCATTTTAATTTCCTGTGCCTTTGGGGTCTTGTTGAGGAAGTCTTTACTTGTGTCTATGTGTTGAAGTGTTGGACCTATGCCCTCTTCAAGTAGCAGCAAGGTCTCTGGTCTGATTTCTAGGTCTTTGATCCATCTTGAATTGACTCTTGTACTAGGTGAGAAAGTGGGGTTTATTTCTATTTTTCTGCATATGGTTAGCCAGTTTTGCCAGCACCATTTGGTGAAGAGGCTATCTTTTATCCAGTGGATGTTTTTAGCCACTTTGTCAAAAATCAATTGACTGTAGGTATGTGGATTTGTTTCACAGTCTTCTATTTTGCTCCATTGGTCTATGTGTCTGCTTTTGTGCCAATACCATGCTGTTTTTATTACTATGGCTTTGTAGTATAGTTTGAAGTCAGGTATTGTGATGCCTCCTGCATGGTTCTTGTTGCTGAGAACTAATTTGGCTATTCTGGGTTTTTTGTTGTTCCAAATGAATTTAAGGACAGATTTTTCTATGTCAGTGAAGAAAGACTTTGGTAATGTAATGGGTATTGCATTGAATCTGTAGATCACTTTTGGAAGAATGGCCATTTTGATGATACTTATTCTGCCTACACAAGAACATGGGAGATCTTTCCATCTTCTAAGATCTTCTTCAATTTCTTTTTTCAATGTCTTAAAATTTTCCTTGTAGAGCTCTTTTACCTCCTTGGTTAGGTTTATTCCAAAGTATTTTATTGTTTTAGGGGATATCATGAGTGGTTATATCTTCTGGATTTCTTTTTCAGTGGATTTATGGTTGGCATACTAAAAAGTTTCTGATTTTTTAAGATTGATTTTGTATCCAGAAACTTTGCTGAATTTGTTGATCAGTTTTGTGAGCCTTTTGGTTGAGTTTGCTGGACCTTCTAAGTATAATATGTCATCTGCAAATAGAGATAATTTCAGTTCCTCTTTTCCTATTTGTACTCCTTTTATTTCCTTCTCTTGCCTTGTTGCTCTGGCTAGAGTCTCAAGCACTATATTGAAAAGGAGTGGTGATAGTAGACATCCTTGTCTTGTTCCTTTTTTTAAGGGGAACTTTAGAAGTTTTTCCCCATTCAGTATGATGTTGGCTGTGGGCCTATTGTATATTGCCTTTATGATGTTGAGGTATGGTCCTTCTATTCCAATTCTCTGCAGAGTTCTTATCATGAATGGGTGTTGGATTTTGTCAAATACTTTTTCAGCATCTATTGAAATGATCATGTGATTTTTGTCTTTAGTTTTGTTTATGTGGTGGATTACATGGATTGTTTTTCGTATGTTGAACCAGCCTTGCATCCCTGGGATGAACCGGACTTGGTCATGATGTATAATTTTCTTGATGTGGTTTTGAATGCGCGTTGCTAGTATTTTGTTAAGAAGTTTTGCATCTAAGTTCATCAACTATATAGGTCTGTAGTTTTCTTTTCTTGAGCTGTCTTTATTTGGTTTTTATATCAATGTGATGTTGGCTTCATAGAATGTATTTGGGAGAGTCCCGTTTCTTTCTATTGCATGGAATAGATTGAGGAGTATTGGGATTAGTTCTTCTATAAAGGTTTTATAAAATTCACCTGGGAAACTATCTAGACCTGGGCTTTTCTTTGATGGTAGGCTCCTTATTGCTACTTCAATCTCTTTGATTGTTATTGGTTGATTTAAAATTTCTATATCTTCTTGATTCAACTTAGGAAGGTTGTACATGTCTAGAAATTTGTCAGTTTCTTCTAGGTTTTCCATTTTGTTGGAGTATAGTTTTTCAAAGTAGTTTCTGATAATCCTCTGGATTTCCGTGCTGTCAGTGATAATATCGTCTTTTCATGTTTTAATTTAGTAATTTGGGTTGATTCTCTCTTTCTTTTGGCTTTCTTTAGGTTAGCTAGTGGTTTATCTATCTTGTTTATTTTTTCAAGGAACCAGCTTTTGGTTTTGTTGATTTTTTGTATTGTTTTTTATTATCTACTTCGTTTTTTTCTGCTCTGATTTTAATAATTTCCTGTCTTCTACTGGCTTTGGGGTTAGACTGTTCCTGTTTTTCAAAGGCTTTGAGGTGTGTCATTAGCTTATTTATTTGGTGATGTTCTGTTCTTCTTATGTGGACACTAAGTGCTATGAATTTTCCTCTTAATACTGCCTTCAGGGTGTTGCAGAGATTTTGATATGTTGTGTCTCTGTTTTCTTTTGTTTCTAGGAATTTCTTCATTTCTCCCCTTATTTCTTCTCTGACCCATTCCTCATTCAGCAGTGTGGTCGTCAGTCTCCATGTGTTTATGAGGTTTCTCTGGGTCTTCTTAGAGTTGATTTCTAGTTTCATTCCATTATGGTCTGAAAAGATACAGGGGATTATATCACATTTTTTGAACTTGCTAGTACTCAGTTAGTGGTCTAGGATATGGTCTATTTTAGAGAAGGTTCCATGAACAGCTGCAAAAAATGTGAATTCAGTTGTAGTTGGGTAGATTATTCTGTTTGTGTCCACTAGGTCCATTTGGTTTATGGTGTTCCTTAGGTCCATTTGCAGTCCCAATTCTTGCTCTCCTTCAGTGATTGGGACCCTTGCCTGCTGCCTCTCACTACCTATGCAGGCGACCAGTGTCGTTATTGCCCCTCTCACTGCAAGCATGGGTCTCCGCATTCTCCACTTGGGCTGTCCCTATGTCTCTCTCTATCTACACCTATGGCAGGTGTCACCAGCAGGGGGGCCCGGACTTGCGTCTCTCTTTGCCTACAGAAGCGGCAGATGTGGCTTCGAACCGATTCTGTTCCAACACAGAACACTATGTTTTCCATAGAGAGGGCTGGTTTGGACCAATTTTTCCCCAGGTACCACAGCTGTATGTCCTGTGGCTATCCCCGGGGACTCTACAAGGGCGCTGTGACCCGCAGGCTGCAAGTATGTCCCACCCAAATGTCACCAGGGACTGTCTGCTTATCCACACATCTATCGCGTCCCACAGCTGACTCCACTCCCACCTCCTCCAGGGCAATCAGCACCGTCTCAGACCCCGCGAGTCCCTGTGGCTGTGCTGGGTAGTCTCCCCTGGAGCGGCTCATTGACTTACAGTCTCATTGAGCACTGCTTTTAATCTCTGGGAGGGGTGGGCTCAGCCACTGCCTCAGGTTCTAGTCAGGCCTCCGGGCCCTGGGGACTCTGCCGAGTGTGGATTGAACTACTGCTCACACCCGTCACTGATGCTCTGCAGTGCTGGTTTTAGAAGAGCTCCCCGGCTTCCTTGTTGGTGGCCTGTGGAAGCCGCAATGTCAGTAGCCGCTGGTGCTGTCTGACCAAGATGGCGCCGCTGCCTCTTCTTCCGACGCAGCAGTTTGGGTCTGTGTCATCCATGGAGCAAGTCGCTGCTGTCCTTCACTGGTGCTATTCTGCAGCTGCTGGATTCACAGCAGGTCGCTGGCATCTCTGTTGTTCTTGTGTGGAAGCCACAATGCTGGTAGCCACTGGTAAAGTCCTGCCAAGATGGCGCCGCTGCAGCCGCTGTGGCCGCCGCCGTTTGGTATGTTGAGTGTGGAGGAGCCACTGCTTGCTTTCGTCTCTGCTGATCTGCAGTTGAACTCACAGCAGGTCTCTGGCTTCTCTGCTGGCGGCGTGTGGAAGCTGCAATGCCGGTAGCGACTGGCATGGTCCGGTCAAGATGGCGCCCCCTCTTTTCCTTAGGTAAGGTGCTTGGAGTTTTTTTACTTTCCTCTGTTTTGTCTTCTGGCTTTGATTCCATCACGTTTCAAATTTTTTCTTGTTTAGTTCAAGTTTTTGTTGCTTTTCTTCTCAAGTCGAGAAGTTGTTTTCACGGCAATTGAAACCCATGTCTCAGAGCCATCAGAATGTGGTAGCTCCCTTCTTCACCGTCTTGGATTGCCTTCTTTATTTTTAATTTTGAAACGGTTTCATTAGGTTGCTGAGAATCTCTTATTTTTGTTTTCTTGCCAAAGAACCAACCCACAGAATTTTTTGCAACAATGGTTATTATCTATAATATACAGTGGCAACAAGTCATCTGTGGCTATTGAGTACTTAATATGTGACTAGTGTGAATGAAGAGCTGAAATTTAAATGATGCTTAAATTTCATTCAAATATAAAAAACTATGCATGACTAGTAACTACCTTATCAAATAGCACAGCCTTTTTTTTTCTTTTTTGGATACTGGGGATTGATCCCAGGGACATTCTACCTCTAAGCTACACCCCCAGCCCTATTTCCTTTTTATTTTGAGATAGGGTCTCACTAAGTTGCTGAGGCTGGCCTGGAACCCATAATCCTCCTCTCTCAGCCTCCCAAGTACTGAGATTACAGGCATGCACTACCACACCCAGCAAGCATAGCCTTTTTTACTGCATTAGATTGTCTTAACAAATATACTGAATCCCCCTTCCCCTTTTTGTTCTTTCTATTAGTACATGAACACAATGAAAGTTGCTCTACTTCTTCTAGAACTATATCTGGCTTAACTATATCCCCATATTTGGCTTAATTTCTGAGTATATCTCCCCATGATTTCCAACAGTTTCAATCTCTGAAGTATTTTCTTGAGTCCCAGGTGAGACCAATATTGACCCCAATTGAGACAATGTTGTATTATTGCCTTCACTTGTTCTCCTCTGTTTACATTTTTCTGAAGTCTTCTTTCCCTCCTGACAGTCATAGGATTCCCAACATACCATTCCTGGAATTAGGAGGAAAGACACAGGAAGATGACCATAAAGAATTGTGTTCTCAAAAATTGTGTTCCTGATTTGGTAGAACATTAATGAAGGGAGTTCAAAGTGTTTAGATACATCAGGTAGCGGGAGGCAAAATAAAAAACACAGTTGAATGGAAATATAAGTGCCTGGTGTGTCCATGTATCAGACAATTAACAAATGAATATTTACTAAATGTCAGACCCTGAGCTCAACACATTATATGTGCTCTTTAACACTTAAACCAATTCCTCAAGGGATTTATTCCCACCCACATTTTAGTGTTCTTGAGACTAATGTTCACTTAACAATCTCAAATTACCCAGAATGTAAATGGCTTTCCTAAGATTTGAATTAAGATCTGACTGTCTCTTCTCTTAGCCTCTGAGATTTCTGTAATCTTCCATGAGACTTTCCTCAAAATCAACATTGAATACGTTGTAACAAGTACTTGGTTTGTCTTCACTAGCTCCTTCTCCTCCAGAATTCGATTCTTGGGTTAGATTGTATTTTCTAGTGCTCTGTTCATATTCCAGAACCTTCTGAATCTATCTTTTTTTTTTTATTTGTCAGCATAAACTCTTCTTTTTCCTTTTCACTAACACAGCCCAACTCCATTAAAAAAGGAACATTGTTATTCTGTGCAGTTTGCATCAGATAACAAATCTTTGGTTGATGCAAAAAAATTAGTCATTAAGAATCAACCATCTGCTTCTCTAATCTCCTTAAAGTGCCATATCAAATTGGCAGATACCATTGGATTTTTAAGGGAAAAAAATCCTCAGTGTGAAAAACTGACATTAAAGGTTTATGTCCTCTTCTCGTGGCCCAATAAACAATATTAATGGGAAAGCATGCAAAGGATTAATAGTTCTTCCCTGCAAGAGGCCCAGTTATAGCAATCTGGAGAAATTCTGCAGGCTAAAATATGAGCCCTACAGTGCTTCCAAAGCATAAATTATTTGTTTTTTTCTTATCCTTGAAGGAGAGCTTGTCACTCCAAAGGCAATTTTTCTTTTTGAGCCATTGTACTGTAATTTCATACCTTCATTGCAGTGCACCCTCCCACGTAGAGTGTATTCACCTCCTGACCCCCTAGTCTTGCAAACCATTTCCCCTCACCAGCCAGTCCCATGAAAATGAGCGTATGTCTAAGAAAGTTATTGTTTCCCCTAGCTTTGGGGTGTTTAAGATATGTTCAGGAGCATTTTATGATCTTAGGGGATAAAAGCAAGATGATATGTGAATAAGAAAGTTTCTTAAGTAATTTTCCTAAAACCCCAAAGTCAGTCTCTGGGAAGAATGTCAGCGCTCACTGATGAAGCTCTCTTATTTTATGACCAAGGAAACTTAAGTCCAATCTCATGAGGAAACAGTTTGATTTGTACATCAGATACTTTGGTCATTTCCTTCTGGAATGTTGTGTATGTCTACTGTGTAGTCTTATTTTCCAGGAATGTGTCTTATTCCAGAGATCTTCAGTCTCTGTTTTTGACTAGACAGCAACAGGTTTGATTATAGTCATCAAGCTTTACAACATAAATAAGCATAGTAGGTCGCAGCCAATGCTGTTTGGAGAGGGCCCAAACAGGACCGTCCTACACAGTCACCCTATAAGACCATCATAATCCAAACATTGTCCTTAGACATTCAATCATTTAAGATTGGAAAGTTAGTGCATACCACAGTGGAGTTACGCCTGTTTGTTGTTAATTTTCTTATTGCAAATACAACTATCATCTTTGCTATCATATTATTAGCAAGTTAAATAGCATATTTAAGTCAGTGTTCACATCTTTAAAACGGACATATTACCACCAAGCATGGAAAACTGATGTCTGATTAAATTAAGAAGTTCATTTACATAAAGTATGTATCACAAATTTAACATGCAGCCATTCCTCTTCCTCTCTTAAAAGGGAAATCATTAAAGTTTGCATTTCTATAAATGAGCAGATTCTACTCATACAACAACAAAGTATTGAAGTGAATTCTGAGATTTCCTGCCTTAAAAAATCCACTAAGTAAATTAATTAGAATAAAGATAGAAATGATAACTCAAGAGGGAGCTTATATTCAGACCAAAGGAAATATGTAGACTATAGATTATGTTACGGGACATGTTTCCACTTTGGTCATCTACTTATAGATACACACACCCCCATGCACAACAATGTGAGCAAAGAAAGGAGAGAGAGAGAGAGAGAGAGAGAGAAAGAGAAAAAGAAAGAGAAACATATGCTCAATGTCACATGGTTGGTTTTGGTACTTGGTGGGCCAAGTACCCTTGACTATGTGCAATGGCACCCCATGAGCCTTTGGAAAATTGGGAGACGAAATCATTTGTGTTTGTCATTTGGCACATGATACCTTCAGCCAGTTATTGCAAAGGGCCTGCATTGCAGGCCCACCTCACACAGTGAAGAATTTTTCAACTTCAGATGTTGAAAGTGCATCCCCATTAAACATAATCTAATGATAGGAAATGAGGGAGAAAATATGGAAGAAATTCTAGCCAGGGCTGAAATCAAGATCCTTTGCTAAGCCGTGCAAATGGCTGAAAAGCATAGATTGAAGGAAGAATGAGCTATAAGTTAAAATATGAAAATAATATAGTGATAATTTTCAATTCTTTCTACTGGCTGGACCTCTACCATATCAGGAAAATATCACTACCTTTCTGTATCCAACTAGAGATAAAAGTATATCCAATATTATTAAAAACTAGCTTCCATTTTATAAGAACTCCAGAAAACACAAAATTTGAGATTGCTAAAAATGAAACATTGCCAGGCATGGTGGTACATCCCTGTAATCCTAGTACTTGGAAGGTTGAGATAGGAAGATCGCAGGTTCAAGGCCAGATTCCAACTTAGGGAGGCTGTTTCAAAATAAAAAATAAAAATAGGGCTGTGAGTATAGCTTAGGGGTAGAGCACTCCTGGGTTCAATTCCCAGTAATACACACACACACACACACACACACACACATGAAATATTAAAGGAATCAGAGAAATAGTATTATTTAGTTATTTTTTTATTCACATTTATATATATATATTTCAAAACACTGAGCATCCTGATTGATTCTGAGCTTTGGAATAAGCCAGTCTGGGTTTGCATCTGATCTCACTATTTTTCTCTATGATCCTAACAATGTTTTACTCTCACCATGCCTTAGTTCTTTGTTGTTATTGTTGTTGGTACTGGGGATTGAACCCAGGGGCATTCTATCTCTGAGCTGCGCCCCAGCCCTTTTTATTTTTTTTTTTTTTATTTTGTGACAAGGCTTCACTTATTTGCTGAGGCTCTCGCTACTGAGGCTGGTCTCAAACTGTGATATTCCTGTTTCAGTCTCTCAAGTAGTGGGATTATAGGTATATACCACTAAGTCCAGCACCTTAGATCTTTTTAAAAATATTATTTATATCTTTATAGGTTTAATGAGAGAGTCAAATGCCCTCATTAAGATGCTTAAAGCCATCCCTAGCATCAAGTTACATATTCAATACATGTTACCTATTGTTAGCTTCACAGATTATTCTAAGTGAAGCAAACTAATGAGATAAGTCAAGGAACACCTGCCTGATTGCATTGCAAAGATGAGAATGTAAAGGCAATGATTCTAAGAGAAAACAAAAGAAGACCTGCAATATCTGGCAAGGAACTAATCATCATCTAATCTCAAAATGACACTTTGAAATCTGTGTGAGTTCATCATGGACAATTAGCCAGGCCATAGTCGGGAATTTATTCTCATGTAAATCTCAGTTTATTTTGCTAAAATTTAATACAGGAACTGGGACATGTCTTTTTCTGAAAGTGTTACCAAAACATCCTTCTTGGGATATGTTAGCCCATCACTCCTCTCATTCCCTCTTCTCTGCCTTTCTAACTACTTATTACTTGATTTCCTTTTTTACAATCCCTCTAAATCTAAATTATAAACTAAGAGTGAGACTGTCTCTGAAAGGAAAAAGAAACTATTCCTATTCCCTGAAATTTAAAAAAAAATGGTGAATTACTTTTTGTTTAGAAGAATGGTATTTAATGGATTTGTGTGCGTTGGAGGGAAGAGAGACTGAGAAGAGAAGGGATGGACATTTTGGGGGAGGGGCAAATTGGAACAGGATGGAAATATTTGGATTTTTTTTTGAAACAAGAAACCAATCACATGATCAGAGGACCTTAGTTTTATTCTTACTTCAAGATTTTATGTGGAATTAGGAAATTACTTAAAATTCCTTTTAAGATGGTTATTCATAATGACCGTTTTTAAGGGATACTTTTGTAAGGTGAATGAGTATTGGTGGGAGTCTGTGTAATTTAAGGCACTAATGGTTTCTTACGTATTATTATTTGATTATTCAATTATGGCACACTGAGACTAAATTACAGTCATGGAGAAATCATAATCTCTCTTGTCACATCTGCTATTCAATTGCCTGGCTGGCATATTAATTCTTACATAACCAGGATATCTCCAGACATTGTTTACTGGGTATGAATAAGGTCACACAGCATTTTCTTACCCACATTTTGATGGCTTCTTGCTCAAATCTGCTGGAACACAACTTAGTTTTTGACAAAGCACCAGCTTCAACCTAAGAAATCTTTTTAGCTATCTACCAGAAGTATTCACATTGCTCAAAAATAAGTGCTCATTTTTTCTCTGCTGTTGCATGTTGGTCCAAAGATACTGGGCCATTTGCTATTTACTCAGAGAATCTGCCAGTGTCACCAGCATTCTGTGTTGACTTCATCAAGAAAATGCTACTCTAACCAGTATTGTGCCTCTTAGACATTGATAGTGCAAAACACTTATGTTAATGAGAAGTCACAGTTCTGTTTGGCTAGTGCAAATCCAAGGACAAACAAACAATAGTAATAGCAGGAGCATCCACAGCAGCAGTAGCAATGTCAGGGGTAGTAAAATCAATATGAAAAATTATCAACATAATAATCACCAAAAGTTGATGATAGCTGACCACAGACCCAACACTCTAAGTATTTTGAATTCATTATCTCATTCAGTTCTCATAACCTGTCTTTGAGGTTGGTGTTGATTTTACAAGAATAAAATAGCTGGGTATTGTGGCGTATGCCTGTAATCCCAGTACTTGGGAGGCTGAGACAGGAGAATCACAGGTTTGAGAACAGCCTCAGCAATTTAGCAAGGCTCTAAGCAACCGAGTGAGACCCTGTTTCCAAATGAAAAATAAAATAAGGCTATGGTGTAGCTCAGAGGTAGAATGCCCCTGTGTTCAATTCCTAACAGTGTACACACACACACACACACACACACACACACACATGAAAATAATAAAATAATCCTCATCCCTTCCCTGCTCAGTTTATTTCTGATGAGCTGATGGGAGAGAGTAGCTTTGCTCATTGCTCTATAAAACAGTGTATAGCCTTCCCTAATGAGATGAGTGGAGCACATGTTACCTCAAGTCTTCTCTGCAGGGAGGCAGATCTGAAGACAGAGGGGAAGGATTGCCTGGGCTTACTTGGTTCTTTTTAAATTCACCAACTCAGTGAATCCCTCTCCAAGAGTGGAGTGAATGGAGGTGTGGACAGAAGCCGGAAGAGTCGTTTCCATAGACCTCCCTCCTGAAAGTGAACTGAAAATTTATTTTCCACTGTGGAAACATGGGGAGAATAAATTCAATGCCCTCTCTTTCCACCCCATAGTAGCCACTGTCAGGACCTCCACTTTACAGATAAGGGAACACAGACTTTGCCCGTGAATCAAACCTCCAGGGTCACATGGATAAAACATGAAATTCTGTGACTTTTTTTACTTTTATTGGTGCATTTATAGTTTCACATCATAATGTAGTTTATAGTGATAGTGATATATATGGACACAGCGCTTGGTGGGCCTTCCATGACTTTAAACCCAGCATCTGTACTCTTTAGTCTCTGAAATGCCTCTTCATGTATTTGAAAAAGGGTGCAGGTGAATGAGGTAGTGTCAACTGACTTCTAGGCTCATAAAAATTACTTCCTTTGAAAATTACCACTGGATGAACGGCATCCTAATTAACAAGCATGTAAACTGGTTGGTGAGGAGTAAATATATTCAAGGGAAGGGGTGTTAAAGAATTCACTTGCATATGCTAGAAGCACTAATACTATTGAAAGCATGCCCTGTTGCTGTTACAAATGTGAGATGTAGTATTTCTTGAATACAGAATGTGGCAGGATACTCCGTGGTGGCAGGAAGTATAAATGTGGCAGACTCATTTTCACAGATTTTGGCAAGACCTCAATATTTCCCCTCAAGTTCATTGCCTCTGACTGCAGAGTGTAACAACCCATAAGGTATTGGAATCTGTGCTGAGACTCATCGTGAGCACTTTTATGTTTTTTTAAACTTAGCATTATTACAGGTTGCAAAGTTGTGATCACCCTAGGACAAGTGGTTGTCTATTCTTGGAAAGAGAACAGATCTTGAATAGAGGTTGCTGCCTTCTTCTCCCCCCACCCCCTACGTGCACTTATCCTTTTCTTTATTGAGACATCGTACTTGGATCATTATATATTGTCCTCTTGCTTTGGAAATCATATTTAAGGATACTTTTGGAAAAAACTCACTCATAGTAATATCCGGAGCACACTTTTATCCCCAACCTCAAAGTAATAGGGCTTCTCTCTTGTTAGGATAGGGCTTCTCTCTTGTTAGGATAATCCATGGAGTGATCTCAATATCAATGGAGGTATACTTTGGCAACATTTTTTGCCTCTTTTCATAGATGGATCCTGTCAACATTATAAATGACACTGATTTTGATATAGAAGAAATTTGGCCTGGTAAAAGTTATTTGTGGAAAACATTTGGAGGGTCGCAATTCCTCTTCATAAATTCCTAAATATCAAAGTTAGTCTGCTCACATGCACTAAGACACAATGCAATCATTGTGTCTCCATTGTTTAAAATCATAGCAGAGGTTCCATTAAGACAATTAGAGCAGCATAACAATAATATAGGAACATTCTCATATTGAGCTATGTCAGAGGACTTCACTGATTAAACACCTCTATTAATTTTCTAGGGCTGCCATAAATGGTTACAGACTGGGTAGATCTAAACAGTAGAAGTTTATTCTTTTACAATTGTCAAAGTCTGAAATCAAGGTGTCAGCAGGATCTTTGCTTCCCTGAGGACTCCAGGGAAGAATCCCTGCTTGCCTCTCCCTGGCTGGTGACTCCCCAACAATCCCCGGCATCCTTTGGCTTACAGGTGCATCACTCCCATCTCTACATTCATCACTATCTAGATCCCTTGTGTGTATCTTCCTATGAACTTCTTATAAGGACATCTGCCATTCAGGCTCACCCTAATCCAGAATGACCTCGTTTTAACTATTTGCATCTGCAAAGAACCTATGTACAAGTAAAGTCACCTTCTGAGGTTCTAGGTGGACATGAATTTATACTACTCAGCCTAGTATAAACCTTAAATGCCGTAAGCCTCAAAGAGGCTTGCACACAATTATTTTTATATTTATTATTTTATTTTCATATACAAAAGATAAAACTTGAAATAGTCCTAGATTTTTCCTCCTATTCCATTGGGGTACAGCTGCTACTTCACACAAGGGGAAAAACTATGTTCACATCAGTTAATTTGAGGACCCAGTTGCACACATTTATTTGGCTGTTCCTCCAATGACGGTGTTCTGCAAAGGAACGCTGTTACCATATCAGACTCTATATGGCCAAGTGAAAGACAAACTGTTTTGAGTGGCTGTCAGCATAAGCTCAGGTTGAACGCCTGAACAAGAACAGTTAATATAGGTTGGCATTTGAGATACAAAAATAGGAAAACTTTGAGAAAAGAAAACAGAAGCTTAAGTGGCTAATGTCCCTTTGAAAGTTCTCTACTAAGGAAAATAGGTTTGTAGATGAAACTCTGTCATCATGAATTCAGTAACAAACATGTAGTGCCCATACTTGCCTTTCTATTTTTTCCTCTCAAATGGTTTTCTCCTACTGTGTTTTTCTATTGTTCCATTGGGTGTTTAACACTGATTGACTCACACTGAAGCTGTTTACATACATTTATTTTGCTCTTTTACCCTACCTACTAGTCCAGTGACCTTGAGCAAGTTGCTTATAAATAATACTACTATTTGATATAAATAATGTAATAATACTGCTACTTGCTTCATAGGATTACTGTGATAGGTTAATGAAATAGTAAAGTAAAATTCTTACCACATTGCAAAAAATGAACCAAAATAATATGTACTAAAATAATAGTCATGAGAAAGTGTTCATAAACACACCTGTTTGAGAATATGTGGAAATGTTTGTCAGTGCTTAATGTTTAGCAAATAGCCAAAAAAGCATCTGAATATGCCATTAGTTGCTTCTGTTATGATGTATACCGGAGTTTGAGAGAAAAGGAACATCTATCAGTCATAACCAATAGAATGTCTAGGGTTTTGGGGTCATCAATAAATACTTAATGAATGAAAAATGCATGATAATTATAGTATTAGAAGAGGCATAGAGTATAACCAGGCCATCACTTATTGCAGTCATCCCAACATGGCCATCACTCATGCCTCTATCCACGCATGCCATGCTTGGCACATATTAGGTGCTCAATACATATTTGTTAAGTTGTGTATTTTGTTAACATCATAGAGGAATTTGTTTATTGCAGGTTCCTAGTATCTACCTCTGATTTACTAAATCTGTAACAGTGAATCAGGGGGTGGGGCAGAAAAATGTGACATTAAACAAATTTTGCAAGCTATTCTCATGAACCCCAAAGTTTGAGAGTCATTGATTGAAGCCATTTCTCATATCCCATGAATAAGTTTGTCAACCAAATGAAGGCTTCTTATACCCTTAAATCTTTCACAAAATGGTTACCATTATTTAATGGTGCAAGGCCCACCTTTTTTTTTTTTTTAAGCAAACCGTAATCCTCTCACACTTGAAATACTGGAATTTACTAATGATTTTTCTTAAATTTGCCTTCAGTCATCCAGTTGATCATTATTTGTTAAGTAGCTACTCTGTGTCAGGTACTTAGCTAGGAAGAGTGGAAATGAAGACATGTTTGTTACTAGCCTACATCACCCAATAAATATTTACCTGTATTACTATATGATTTTGTAGTCATGAACACTAGAAAGAGAAAGCATGCAACATGTGCTGGGATTGTAGACAGGTCATTTAGCTTACTTTGAAGTGAGAAGATCATATAAAGTCTTTCATGGGTATGACAATTAACTTGATAATCCAGAAAATAAGTAAAAGTTCACAGAAGAAAGGGAGAAATGTGTTCTAGGTAGAAGATCAGCAAGTGCAAGCTCTTTAGAACAGGAAGGATTTAGAAATGTGCAAGCAACTTAAAAAGCCATGTGGCTGAGCCAAAGTGAACCAGAAAGAGACCATCACGAGGTGAGGTGGTGACAAGGCAGGTGCACGCCAAATTGTGCAGGCACTTGAGGTCTCAGAACATGAGGGATTTAGGACAGGCCTTCTCTTTTCACACGGACACACTGGGAACATCACCAGAACTCTGAGACGGCTATTTGGAAGTTGAAGTCTAAGTGTCTCTTAAATAATCCATCTCTCTTAATCCTCTACTTTTTGTTTTGTTTTGTTTGTTTGAGAGGGATCACTAACTTTGCTTATGCAGGAGATGAGAGCAGATGAGGTTATCTCAGACCACCAGGATGTTTGTTCTACCTCCCACAAATCCTCTGTAACCAAAATAATTAATTTCAACGATGTTCTTATGCAGCTTTATTTATAAATTATACATTTTTAAAAAATACAAGTTCTGGGTAGACATCCTCAGAGCAGGACAAAAAGAGGAGATAAAATATCCTCATTATCTTGGTAAATAGTTTCTACTGTGAATCCATAGCATATTTTCCTCCTTGGAGAGGTTTCTCTCATTAGCATACTATAGCATAGTAGTTTCTTAAGTATATTGATTTTTAGGTATGTTCCAAATGAATAAAATATTCATGGCTAAGGTTAGTACAATTAAAGAAGTGCTAAGTATCATTCAGTGCTAATTGTGGAGGTATGGGGAAGCTGACGTCTGATTAGCAGAGCCCTGCATAGGTGTCTGCAGGGTCACATGTCCTATGACAGGCCAGTGGTTTGGCCCAGATGTTACTTTGTCACAGACAATTATAGACAAGGTAGGAGCACCTCTTTTTTAGGATTTTTAAAAATTAATTAATTAATTAATTAATTTTCTGCTAGCTCAGATTCTGGTTTAGGCTGGATGCAGCTGAATTTGCAGTCAGGACATTTTATGTTTGGTGCAATTCCATTATTCCTTTAGAAATTCTTCTTAAGCCTTGCTTTCCACCTAGGCACCCAGTGCTCTCCTGCAATCTCTTGCCCACCTTTCCCAACTACAGAATTGTCCATGCCCTACATTTCATTGAAACTTGGTTGCCCTATTGATTCTAGGTTCTTTCACTTTTGTAAAGGAGCTAGACACGATATGAATGATGGAGATTTAGAACCAAAATCAGAGGCTCTGGGTGAAAATCTAGACACCGAGCTTTCATTCTTGCATCCTCAGGTTTTCTTATTTGTGAATTAGGGCCCTAAGAATACCTACATCACAGCATTGTATTGTCCTTAGATAAATATAGGTTTATTTATTTATTTATTTATTTATTTGTACTGGGGATGAATACAGGGACATTCTATCTCTGAGCTACACCCCCAGCCTAAGTTTATTCTTTTATTTTGAAACAGGGTCTCACTAAGTTGCAGAGGGCCTTACTAAGTTGCTGAGGCTGGCCGAGAACCTGTGATCCTCTTGTCTTAGCCTCCCAGGGACTGAGATTACAAGCATGCAAAACATGCCCAGCTCTTTTATATTGTTACTGAGTGTGTGTGGGTATAGATTAAATTAGTCTGCTCATAAATTAATTAGTAATGGATAATGTTATTGCATCTCATAGTTATTCTACAATGAGAGAATCCAACTGTTTTAGATATTTGTTATAATCCACTTCATATTAGTTTTTTAAATTTTAAAATACCTCAAATTTTTTTTTAAAATACCATACCACTTATCCATGTTTGGTCAGACTATAGATTGGGAATGCAGAAGTCATTATAGTCCACATTGTCTGTGAAAAGAGAGACAGGACTTTTATTTTGATATAAGCTTTCCAAACCTTACTGCACATCAAAATTATTTGTTAAATTAATCTTTAAACATATAACTTTGGATGCCCAGCTATGTTTGGCATATATGATATAGCTATTGGCATTAAAGGACTACTTAGGGCCACTTCTTTTATTAAGGAACTCTGGTAATAGCCTTCCTGATTTTTTGATGTGGTTTCACATTTCTGTATAATTGGTACTTGTGGTTTCAGATCTCTGTATAATTGGCTATACTTTGTTTCTTGCTTTGTCTTCCGTCACTGATCAACTGAAATGACTTGCAATTCCTTTACATCTTTCCTATGCATTTGACTCACTCAATTCATTCTTCAAGACACAATTCAAGCATAGCAAACTCTGGTTAACCACCTTAGCAGGATGAATGTTCTGAGCTGTTTCCCCAGAGTACTCTGTGCCATAGTATTATCAAAGTATTTGCTACACTTTACAAGACCCCCAGTACATTGTGAATAACCCAAAGGCAGGTATTTAAATAGGAACACACCAATGTGTGTGTGTGTGTGTGTGTGTGTGTGTGTGTGTGTGTGTGTGTTTACACATGGATCTAAATATATATACAATGAATATATAGTCCGAGGTGTCAATATATATTTATTGTTTTTTTATCCTTACCCTAGCATGACCACAAACCCCACCAAACAGAAGCAATCAAAACTATTGATCTACCTTCTATTTCTTTGTCCATTATTCATTTCTGCCTTCTGGAAAACTGGTAAAAGACCTGGAATGTAGGATTAACTGAATTAACATTTGCTGAATGGAGGTATAGGCATACATTTTTTTTTTCAAATGCCAGGCAAAAAATCCTAAAGCATCATACAACAGTGTATAAAGTATGTATTATACAATTCTGTAAAAATAAATCTGTTCCAATTCACTCTCAACTCCCTTAACCTAATATCTTTTGATGCCTTTCAGAGCAAATTTGATGTATTTCTCCATTGGGTTATAGAACAAGAAGCTTTTTAAAAATATCAAGGAGAAAGGGATTGTGAGAATGGAACAAATATGTCACATCTTGCACTGTGATTGGAAAAGTGATCTACTGAGATCAACCTGGCAGTTCTCATCCCAGAAGAATGGTTGGTAACTTCACTGAAATATACTTTTTTCAGCCAAAAATGAGGCTTCAGATATTCAGTCCTTTGTAGCTGCCAGTTGTCACTGTAGGAGTAAGCTGGGGTTTGGGAATATGCCCAGCAAATTGTAAAAGGTGTTTAACCAGCAGCTGGATCAACCATGGTCTTTTGTTTAGACTTGATATATGACTAAAGTCAACCATTTCTTAGAGATTACAATTCTGATTTTTTCTTTTTTCTTTTTTTTTGGTACTGGGGATTGAACCCAGATGCATTCTACTTTTGAGCTGTGCTCCCATCACCCCCCTGTTTTTTTAAATAGAGTCTTGTTAGGTTGCTGAGAATCTCAATAAGTTGCTGAGGCTGGTCTCAAACCTGTGACCCTCCAGTCTCAGCCTCCCAAGTACTGAGATTTTAGGAATGTATGAACATGATTTGCTTGCAATTCTGATTTCTGACAAGTACTTATGTTCAAAGCATAGTGGGGCATGGTGGCACACACCCATAATCCCGGTATTTGGGAGGCTTAGACAAGGAGAATCAAAGGTCTGAGATCAGCCTTCACAATTTAGTGAGGCCCACAGCAACTTAGCAGCACCCAGTTTCAGAAGAAAAAAATAAGGGTTGAGGGTATAGCTTGGAAGTCCCCCACCAAAAAAAAAAAAAATAGAGAACAAAGCAGGTTAATTTTCATTTCTCCTCCAAAAATATCCTGAGTTATTTAAAATCTCTTTGAATGGTATAAACAACCATTTAATCTCCTACAGAAAAACTATACTACAACAAAATGGAAAACCTAGAAGAAATTCACAAATTTCTAGAAATGCACAACCTTCCTAAGTTTAATCAAGAAGATATAGAATATTTAAATCGACCAATAGCAATCAAAGAGATTGAAGCAGCAATAAAGAGCCTACCATCAAAGAAAAGCCCAGGTCCAGATGGTTTCCCAGGTGAATTTTATAAAACCTTAATAGAAGAACTAATCCCAATATTCCTCAGTCTATTCTGTGAAATAGAAAGAAACCGGACTCTCCCAAATATATTCTATGAAACCAACATCACATTAATACCAAAACCAAATAAAGACAGATCAAGAAAAGAAAACAACAGACCTATATCACTAATGAACTTAGACACAAAACTTCTAAACAAAATACTACCAATGTGCATTCAAAACCACATGAAGTCTCATTATTTTTACATTTTCCTTGACTTTTCTATCATTGTCCCACCCTCTTTTAAACAGACGCTAAATTGTGTTTATTGTCCTTCATAAACATCTCTCTGTTTTAACCATTACTCCCTAACTCCTCTCACACTGATACAGTGCGGTGCAGTTGTTCACATTTCTCATCTCCAGCCTCTAAAGTGAATACCCCTAAACTCTCTCCATTCTAGTCTTCCCTGCCTCCACCTGTCCACAGAAATAACTCCCTAAATGATCATATCACACGCCTACCTTAAAAAAATATTTTCCACTTTTTGAATAAAAGATATGGCTTAGTTGTCTGAGGGGAAAAACTTTTATGTGTCGATACAGACATTTAACCCCAATAGTCAGCTTTGTGTTTAGCCTTAAAATCTTTATATATTTGAAGGAAAACAACATCATTAGTCTAATGTTAATGTAAAAGCAGTCAGTGTGGACACATGTGCTAACTGAGAATTCTCAGGAATTTAGATAATGGGACCATTATCTAAAGAATCAAGTGCAGTAATATTGGATTGTTAATTTTAAAGCAAGTATTAGTTCATAAAGCTCTCTCATATTGGTCATTTCCTGCTCCACAAAGGGATAAATAAAGAACCAAAACATTTTTTATATATGAGTGTGATTTGTGTTGCTTCCACAGAAACTTTGAGTGTCAGGACTAGGGAAAATCCATTCTACTATTCTGTACAATAGATGTTAAAACTCTGATTAAAGAGATGGCGATATTATTGAGTCTATGGGGAATGGCATGTGCTAGGTGGACAAGAAAATGTACAGTAATTAAAAACATACTAAATTAAGCTACAAAAATGGCGAGAAGTTAAAAAGTAAGTAACTACTTCCAGTACATGGTAGGGACAATAAATGTACACTTGCCTGAAGGGATGGTATCGATGATCAACTTACAATGGTATCACTGCAATAAATAAATACATCTCCAGTTTAACAATTTTATCTTTTAAACCATAAAAAAATCATGAACAGAAAGATAGATGCCAGTGGAAGTCATACTAAATATGTAGTTCAGATATGGAATTATACCAGTGTTTATTTCTTACATACATTCTCGACTTTACAGGATGCTGTGTGAGGGGCATGTGGAAATTCATTATACATGTTATATTAGCAACTCTCCTCTGAATCTAAAATCTTTCAAAATAAAAAGTTAAAAAGTAAATAACTCTTGAAAAATACTTTCAATATCAACCCTTCTCCCTCTAACCTCTGAGGAAAACCTTGAGTATACCAACATGTTCTGGTCTTGAGTACTATTACAGCTCTCCCATTTCCTTATTTTTTACCTTGAAATATTTAACTGACTAGTGAACTAATAGGTGACCATTAAAGTTCAGTGATAAGTGTTATAAACACACACACACGCATGCACACACTTGTTTTAATAGCCTAAGAGAAGTTTATAACATCAGTTTCTTGGATGTTAAGTGTGATCTTATAAATAATCATTTTTTAGAAAAGAAAATTGTATTGGTTTCCAGCCTAAGAGAGATCATGACATGTTGCAACACAGTTTTCCATCAAGTGACCTGTATGTTTGAATAAGGATGTTTTACCATTATAACCGAAAACAGTTGGAAATCCAGGTAATCTACTCTAGTGGTTCCTAAAGGCTACTCTGGGAAAAGATTCTGGTCTTGGACAAAGATTTATTAACCCACAGGGAAACTGTCTTCCCTACTGGACTTTTGTTTTAATTTGATTAATTTCTTCTGTTTATGTTCCTCCTTCGGCTTTCTTTTTTTATACTTTTATTGGTGCATGATAGTCAAACATCATAATGTAGTTCATAGTGATAGTGACGGTCATGAACACAGCACTTGGTGAGTTTCCCCCTGGCTCCCTCCCCACTCCTCTCCTTCCCCATACAAAATATTGAGATTGGCATTGGTATTCTCACATATGTACATAATGTCAGTGGAAGTGATTCCTTCATTAATTATCCCTCTTCTTCCTCTATCCCCAAAACCACCTCCCTCTCTCCACTGGAGTTTCTCTATTATCTTAAGTCCTTCTTATATCCAAATTACTCCCTAACTTCCACATATGAGAGAAAACTTATGACCCTTCACTTTCTGTGACTGGCTAATCTCATTTAACATAATGTTCTCCAGGTCCACCATTTTCTTGCAAATGACATAATTTTGTTTTTCTTTATTGCTGAGTATTTCTTTATTGCTTTGTATTTCTTTATTCCATGGTGTATATCCCATATTTATCATTCTTTTGTTCTTTTTTTTTTTGAGGTCCCGGGGATTGAACGCAGGGGCGTTCTACCTCCGCGCTACGCCCCCGGCCCTATTTTTT
>PVJS01003865.1:0-28915 GCA_004027185.1 Glis glis | reverse complement strand
CTAAATATTGTAGTTGTTATTCTGTTCTTATTTTTCCTTGCTCAAAAAATTGTTTATAAATATACTTCTTAAATTTCAAATATTCTTTAGTTAATTTTTTACTTAGCATAATTGTAACTATGCAAACTTATTTTGGCTATTAAATATATATATGCATCAATTTAATTATAATAACAATAGATAATACTAGAATTTCATACAAAAGGTGATTATTATTCTAATCAACCACTAGTGAAATTATTAAGTATGATCTGAACTCTTGGTATGCATGCAGAATATGCACATTTTATTACATTTAAAAAATTTTTTTTATTACCTATTTACTACTCCTTACACATCACTATTCAATCAAGGTGCCAAATACATTTAACACACTGGGGACTTTCCTGGTGAAATATGTTCCCCACACATTTCATTGTGTGGAATGTCAAATTTATTGGTGTATTTTAATTATACCTATTCTGAAAAGATAGGATTTACTATTTTTCCCCTAATATCAGCTTGCCAATTTCCCAATTCTATCATTAAGTTTATGGATACACATTACAGTATGAGGTATTAAATGACTCAGATGAGAAAAGCATTAATATAACACCTATGCTTTACTGAACTACTCAAATGAACGAACAAAACAGGTAAAATAAAAATATAACTAAATCAGAGTTAACATACCTTATATTATGCTTAAGTGGATATTATTCATTCTGCAAAATCTTGGGTATCTCCCAAGAAATTGAAAAGGTTGAGTGTACATTAATAGAATCTTAAGTAGTTGAAATCATATATTACATAAATGTATAACAAAATAAGTATTTATGGTTTTCCCATGTCAGACAACAACTTTACTTTTGAAAATTAACTTTTATAGGACTTTCATTTCCAACAATGTGTTGGACTAGAACCAAGAAAAACAACTAAAAACTATGATGAATAGATAAAGCCTAAGTCCCTGGGCAGAGTGAAGATCAGTGGGCACAAAACTTCACCTAATGTCTATTTCTCTCCAACTATCTCACAAGCTTTCCTTTGGTTAATATTTGTTTGATATTTCTTTTTTTACATTTTTACTTTTAACATGTCTGTTTTTTGTATATTGTAAATAAATCTCATGTAAACAAAAAAGAGTTGGGTGTTTTTCAGACTGTTGTTTATCTGTATCATTGAGTTAATTTATGTTTAATCTCAATTTCTTCATTATTTGGATTTATTTCTTCTATCAAATTCCGTACCCTTTGTTTGTCCTATTTTATGAATGGTTAAGAATTTTTCTTTTCCTCTTTTCTCCATTGTTTTTATTCAACTATTATATTTTATTTTTGGTTAATTGTAAATTATCATCTGATGCATTTACAACTACAGGTGTTGATTTCATGTAACTTTTTAAATGATTGATTTAATCCCACTACTTGGGAAGCTGAGACAGGAGGTTCCCAGGTTCATGGCTAGCCTCAGCAACTTAGTGAGGCCCTGTTTTAAAATGAAATAATAAAATAGGGCTGGGGTTCTAGCTCAGAGGTAGAATATGCCTTGGTTCCATTCCCAGTACCACAGTAAATAAATAAATAAATAAATAAACAAACAAACAAACAAATAAATAAATTGATTGATTTAGGGATTTTTAAATTATATAAATATCAAGTATAAAGCTATTTGATATTTTTATTATATATCTAAATAATAAAAGACCCTATAATATTTTAATTCTAGCCACTTCCATTATGATATATACAATTAGGTGCAAATATTTTAGCTCTATTATTATTTTGTGAGTTCACAGCACTAACATTTTAGTTTTATATGCTCATTGTTTTACTTACATATACACATTTATTTGCTCTTTGCTTTTTAATTAAAATTTCAGAACTTCCATATAAAATCATCTTCTTTCCATCTGAAGTTTATTACTATTTAGTGAATGACTTGATTAAAATATTTATTGTTAGCCCATTATATTCCAAGTTAGTTAGATGTTATGATTGCAGCAGTGAGCAAAGCAGATACAAATCCATGTCTACCCTTTAGAATTTTCTTTAGTGATAATTTGTTTATAGCAAAGTCATATTTTTTGTCTTAAAATGTTTTCCTTTCCTCTTATTTTCAAAAACTACTTTTGCTGGGTCTACAATCTTAGCTTTACTTTGATTTCCTTGGAGCATATTCAAGATAATATTCTTTTTCTTTGGCTTTTATTATTTTTGAGAAACTAGCTGTCAATATAATTATTAGTTTTCTAAGATAAAACATCTTTGATCTCTGGAAGCTTTTAGGATTTTCTGATTATTTTTGGTAATCTTCGGTTTCACTATAACATGTTCATCCATAGATTTTTAGCTTGGACTTTGATAGGCAGTCTTGGATTTTGGTTTTTCATTAGTTGTTGAAAATATCAATCATTACCTATTCAAAGAGTCTTCCCATATTGTCTTTCCTATTTGTTTTTCTAATCTGTACCACATTATGTAATATATCTTTACATCTATTATTTAAAAATCTTTTTCATCTATGTGTCAAATCAGATATAATGAAAAGTGTATAAGAAATATACAGAACAAAGAGGACCTCAGATAAATAAGGGCAGATGTTAGTAGAATAGTAGAAGGGGATTTGAGGAGGGAGGTGGGGAGATGAAAGAGGAGATCTAATGATGGAAACAGTTCAAGTAATCCTATGTTCATATATTAAGTTATCTATATCAATGTTAATATTATCTATGGGGAGGAGAAGAGAGCAGGGTGGGACCTGGAAGGAAAGACACAAGTGCTGCGTGCAAGTGCAAGTATATTTCTTTCTTTTTTTTTTTTTTTTTTTTTTTTTTTTTTCAGTACCGGGGATTGAACCCAGGGGCGTTCTACCTCCGCGCTACACCCCGGCCCTATTTTTTTATACTTTATTTTGAAACTGGGTCTCACATAGTTGCGGAGATCCTCGCTAGGTAGAGAGAGAGAGACACACACACACAGAGAGACAGAGATAGAGAGAGAGAGAAAGACAGGGAGAGAGAGAGAGAGAGAGAGAGATGCAAGTATATTTCTATCAGTTAGAAGCTCACTATGATGTATAATTAAAATGCACCAATAACAAAACAATTGAAGGTCATATGTAAATTTTGTGTGTATATATATGTATAAAATCTTGTGAAAAATATATATGTTCAGAAAACATGTATATGTGAGGAGAGAATTGCATTATATATATTTCAGCTACCTCAGAGTGACAAATTACTTTTTTAAACACACACACATGCACACATATACGTATCTGCTGAATTCAAGTCAAATAGTGTATATATATTTTTTTTTTGAGAGAGAGAATCAGAGAAAGAACAAAGAAGAGAGATTCAGGAAGAGAGATAATACATGCTAGAAGGATTTTTTTAATGAAAGCTCTACTTGAGACTTGTCAAATATGCATATTCATTTTACATGTATGCTTATGTACATTAAATTCTTTACAATTCAGATTTTCTTATTATTTATAGAAGTGGTGCTTGAAATATTTTCGATATGATTATTTATTTTAGAATTGTCTATTGTTTTTTATCATTTTCTAGTATTTTTTTTAACTATGCTGAACCTATATAATATTTGGTTTCTGATTGTTAGATTCACTGAAGCCTTCAAATGTATGCTTTTTCTGTTATTTTTCTGATAGCTTTTATTTTAAATGACCTCTTTTCTTGGGTGTTTTTTGTTTGTTTAAGTTTTTTGTTTTGTTTTGTTTGCAGTGCTAGGCATTAAACCGGGGCCCTCACACATGCAGGCAAATGCTCTACCACCAAGCAGCATCCCCAGGTTCTTGGGTGTTTTGTGAGTTTAACTGTGAGATCCTAATTTTTTAACTTGTGAGAGTTTCTCAAGGTCTATATTATAAGTGTGATTATCCAAAAATCATATGTACTTGTTTCTCCTATATTCCTGGTAATACTATTGCTCAGATTCATTTTAAATGAGATTTGTGGCTTGAGATTTTTGGGCTAAGCAGGTGGTATGATTTTACATTGTAATAATGTCTGATAGTTGGCTGGTGATATGGATTCCTAGGAAAGACAGTTTTCTACTCCATTTCTAACTACTATTGATCCTGAAACATTTCCTAGGAATTCCAGAGAAAAGACTAGCTTTGTTTCTATTCTATCCTAATATTATAGAATTAGGATGTGTGTATGTGTGTGTTGGAGAGAGAAGAGAAAGAGAGAGAGACAGAAAGACTTGAAGTAGATCCAGGAATCTGTTGCCTCTCTTATATGTCCCTTGAAATCTTAAATCTAAGGCCCAAGTTAAATGGATTTGGAAAATTCTCTCCAAATAAAATCCGACTTCACTGGTTTTATTTTTTCTTCATGGATTCCTTCTTACATTTATCTTTTGTTCTGTCTACCTTTCTGCCATTATATCTGTACATTTTAATAAATGTTTTTTATAATTTGCCTAGTTTTTTTGTACTGGGGGGGTCGAACCCAGGAACATTCTACCTCTGAGCTATACCCCCAAATCTTTCCTTATTTTTTTATTTTGAAATAGGGTCTCAATAACTTGCTGAGGCTGGCCTAGAACCTGTGATCCTCTTATCTCAGCCTCCCAAGTACTGGCATTGCGGGCATGTACTACTTGACCAGACTTCCTTTATATTTTTGAGATACTTATTTAAGTAAAATTTTCCTGGACAAACTTTCCCAGTTCACTTGTAAATTTCAGTGTCCCTCAAGGTCTCAATTCATTGAGTCTATTTTATGTGCAGCTATAGACCCAGCTGGAGAAAAGCTCCTATCTTCATGCCATTTTTCCCTTCAGGTATTAGAAAGTATATCAAAAGTGACAAAGGGGAAGAATTTTTCCCTATAATTAATCAATAAACAATGCATTAAAAACATAGCACTCCAGAAAAAGTGATTCAGAGCTCTCAGGTAGGTGAAACATACATAATCCAGTGCTTTCCTCTCTCTTAATTACTAAGATATAATATGCTGTTGTAAACTACTAAAATGAAAAATAGGTAGTGTGTTGTATTAAAGAGAACACAATTGAAAATGCCTCCTTTATTCACAGGGATTCGATTTTCAATAAAGATTTATATTCAAATTATCTACTTAAAAGCTGCTAAGCTTCTTCAAACTTGAACTACATCTTGGTAACCTTGTCCCTCAGTTTACCTCCTTAAACCTTCCCAGTGTACAATAGACTTAGCTTACCTTTTGAGGTAGGTGTCATTCAACAGCAAGTTTGTGTGTGTGTGTGTGTGTGTGTGTGTGTGTGTATGTGTGTGTGTGTGTGTGTCTGAATGATGAAATACGCAGTACTATAAGGTGACTGGTTTCATCTTGCACCTCACTGTTGGGAGGAAGGAAATCCCACTGGTTTTAGACAGCAAGACTAAGGAGAGAACTAAATCTCATACTGAGAATAATTAGGAGGACATAGATTTTTTTTCAATTATTTCAATGTGATATTCATGTTCTCATACAGCATCTATTTATTCTGCTGTTAATTTTTTTAACCTCATTGATATTATGTACAAAAATCAGAGACACTGAGACAGGAACATTAGGAAGTAAGTCCAAAGGATAGTGACCGTGCATCTTACCAATATTAGACAAGAATGGTGTGAATGCAAGCTTCTGTTGGGTTCAAGTCTGGTTAAAAACTTCTAACAACTCTCCAATAATGGGGTTATTTGATTTAACTTTTTCTTTATTATTTATACCCAGGGCTTCTCTCATGCCCAAAGTTAAAGCTACTCTGAAGAAAGTCAAGGCAATCAGCCTTCCTCAGTCCTACTTCCTGCTAATTACCAGTACTACCCAAGGCTAATTACCAGTACTACCCAAGTCCTGTTGGCTTGTGAAACTGTGTCTCTGAATTTTTTCCCTACCACTCACTCTGTGATTGTCCTAACAGTAAATGTGAATAGAGAGCTCTACAGGAAGAACCTGTAACCATGGTGATAGGAGGGTGCTTTCTTCAGTAACTCCACTGTACAAAATAATTTATGCATGAATGTAAAATCACAGATGTTTTGAACCATATGCAGGCTATATTTAACCACAGTGCAAGTGACAAGTTACTTGGGAGTTACTAATCCAAAGGAGGTGAGCTCCAGTCAGATAATAATTCTTTCTTTTTCTCATTTTCGTGGTAGAAGCCTCCTAGGTTCAGGACCCTACAGGTTTGAGGAGTAAAGTGTGAGTGTATGTTAGTGTAAGTCTCTATATATGTGTGTAATTGTTTGTGTGTGCAAGAGAGAGAAGGATACACAGAAGGAAATGTACAGAATTGAATACACTAAATAGATAGTGAAGGAAGAGAAACAAAGGTAATATACAAAGAAGCAAAGAGGAGGGTGTGGTGACTGATCCTGCTAATCCCAGTACTTGGGAGTCTGAGAGAGGAAGGTCACAGGTTCTAGGCCTGTGTGCTTTAACTTAGTGAGGCCCTTTTTCAAAATAAAACTGTAAAATAGGGCTAGGGGTGTAGTTCAGATTTAGAATACCCCTGGGTTCAATCCCCAGTATCACAAAAACAAAAACAAAAAAAGGAAAAAAGAAAAGAAAGAATAAAAAATGTAAAAAACTCCCTTTCCTACTTTCTCATGCTGTCTCTATTCCTAAGAGTCATGGTTACAGAGATGTTGAATTTCAGGCATAACTCTAATTTTTAAACTTAAAAGGAAAATACAGATTTTTATTTTAATATTTAAGCTGAAATCAGTGTCTTTGATTATTAGAAATGTCTCTCAGACTAGTTATATTTACAGCTTGTGAAATAATTTATCCATATAGGAATCATTTAAAAGGTTTAACTGCAGTTAGTATAATCTAGTTAGAAATTCTAGAAAATATTTAATTCATGTTTGAAATATTTGTACCCCAAATCAGTCTCTCTCTCATCTGAATTTTCAAGGGGACAAATCCTTAGCTAACTCTAATCTTGATCATACCTCATGAAGTTTTACCAGGACTGTCTCCAAAAATGTTTTTGTAGTCTTAAGAAATGAATAATTCTCTAAATTCTACTCTCCACCTGTAAAAGTAAATGCTGAGTTTAGAATAGGTTTTCTAAAAGAAATGCCCTAAGAAATCACAAAATTAATGCAATACTTTGTGGAATAGGGCTATTTTCAGTACCACTGGCCTTTTGGAATTCAGAGGCAAAGGAAAGGAATGTGAAATGGAAATAGAACAATTTGCATTGCAAAACATCTCATTTCCCATGACACTTTTTGTCTGTGGTTGCCTTTTTTCTTCATTTCCCATGTTCTTTTTCTTTTGGTAGAATTTGTATCTACCTCTCTTTGATTGAAGTCTTCTGGGACTTTTGTCCCTTACCCTACCTCTTTCCTTACTGTTTTTTTTTTTCTAAATACCACTTCCTCACTCTCATTTTAATATAAACTGCCTTGCTGATAATTAAGTACATTTCTGCAGATCCAACAGGGACTCATGTTAGGCAATTGTTTTTTGCTCTATTATGTCCCAACCCCACCTTCTTGAAGCACTAATGGGCAATTAAGCATTAACAGAGAACTTCAATATTAGCCCAGCTTAAACTCAATAGAAAGGGAATACTCCACAGTTCAAGAGGGCAACTGTCACTGGGCACATTAGCTTTGCCTTACCAGTTGGTACAGTGCTCTCAACTGAAAAGAAAACCAGGAAGCTGCTATCACAGAACACTGGCTGAGTGGCATCAGAGAGACTTGTCCTCGGCTATAATAGGTGGCTGGTTCCCAGCAAGCCACATCAAGAGACAAGACACCTACAATGACTAGAGCATTGCAGGGTTTTCCAGGTGCCCCTGACAATTCATGTTTCAAGTTTAGGTATTTGAAGTGATCACCTAACTCTTGTACTCTAAATGGAGAAATTGTGCCTAATGGCACTTACTCTTAAGATCCGATTTAGTCTATCCCTTTGGATAATTATGTACCATGCCATGGAGAAGAAATGGAATTGAAAATATTTAGCAACAGGTGTATCACTTTGCTTATATATCCCCCCCCCCCAGAAGTATAACTCCTTTTATTTTCCCCTTGAGAAATATAGACAGGGACGTTGACACTGTCCATGGTTCTGAAAACCAAAATGAAGAAGGATTGTGTTCTCACTGCAGCCCAGGCTGCTTATTAGATAATCAAAATCCATGTGCTGCTGGTGTTGGGAAAGCAGTGGAAGGGCTGATAGCTCCCTTTGTGTGAGGAAGGGACTTTATCTCTTGTTTTATCAATGCAACTATGGATTTTAGCTTAGTTCTTGGGACCCAATAATTGTTAAATATATTTTGCAGAAATGAAAGAAAAAGAGAGAAAGAACTTAATGAAAGGTTAATTGAAGATAAAAAAATTTTCTATATACTTTTCCTGATACCATTAAGGAGCATAATTTAGTGAGCTAAGCAAAAACTCTCTTCCCTGGACAACTGCTTATATCATATGGGCTTGTCTTCAACTTATAGCCCCTAAAACTAATATGCTTTTGGGATATTGGTTTAGAGTTCAGAAAATTGGGATGTTAGGTTAACATATTTTATTATTACTAATTGATTACCTCTCCTGCACATTTTTTTGTTGGAAATGAATTTTCACAGGTCTTCCTTTTATCTCCATTATTGACTCAATATAGTGAACCTACCTACCTACTTATCTCTTTGAAAAATCTGAATTATTTGGGTGTTCAGGGTGAGCTCTGTCTAGCTGCAGGGATGGTGGATAGGGGTAAGCTAATAGTCGTGATCAGGGAACATGCCTTGGATGCCCACCAGAGCTCCATTCCAGCTGTCCTGGAGATGGCATCCAAGGAGCACCCCTATGACATCACCAAGGACAACATCCTGTGCAAGGCTGAAGACAAGTTCACTACAGAAGACCTGAGCTAGGGGACTATCCTGACCCGTTAGCTCCTTGATTGTTGTCAGGCCTCTCCCAGGCTTGCCATCCTTTCTGTTTCAAGTCTCTGGTTTCTCATCCCCACCCTTGTCACTCCACTGAGAAGCTGGGTGCTTCTAGTTCACTGGGGCTCTGCCACTAAAATCCAGGCTGATTAGGGAACAGGAAGCCTCCTCTCTCCATGACCTCTCCTGTGTGCTGATACATAGTGTCATTGTCAATGTTAGATTAAAGTAAAATTCTTGCTTCTCTCAAAAAAAAGAAAAATGTTTATTATTGAACAGTATAAGAAAAAGATTTGATTAACCCACAGTCCCACTACTCAAAACTAATCATGTTTTATTAATATATCTATTATATACACATTTTTAACAGGTGTGGGATACATGCTTATAATCCCAGAATTTGAGAGACTGAAACATGAGGATTGCAAATTAGAGGACAGCCATAGCAATTTAGTAAGAAACTGTATCAAAATAAAATATAAAAAAGGGCTTGTGATGTCATTCCATGGTAGAGCATCCCTGCATTCAATTCTCAGTACTACAAATAAATTTCTCTGTATGTGTAGGTATTGTGTATATTATACACACCCATAAAGAAATGTGTATATGTAAGTATACATATATTTATATACACATATACATACATAGACAGTGACATAGAGAATCTCCAGTTAACTACATCCTGGACATTTTATATCAGTTAAAGTACTTCACAAACATATATTAAAATATGGTTCATATGTCTCTTTATGGATACATGTCTTCCTGTTACTTTATTGTTTGTCATTTTAAGTATTCCCAGTGTTGAACCATTATCAAAATTATATGATCATTATTCCTGTTGGACGTAAGATAGTTATTACCTGGTAGCCAAGCATTTCTGGTCAGGTCATTAGAGAATATGGTTTGTGTGTCATCTACTTGGGTTAACCTTTTAGCCCTATTTGTAGACATTTGGACAATCTGTAAAGCTGCAAGGCATTTCAGACTTGTTAATTTCTTTTTTCTACCAGCAAGTCCCAATTTTTGCAGAGAAGTAAGGCTGGGAAAGTGGCATATTATTATTCAGTCCACTCCCTTGTGGCCAGGCCAAGAAAAATAAATGAAAGAAGAATACAATGGGTGTTTATATTATAATTCTTATGGGAAGTCAGTCCAGTTTTAGAGCTTGAATTTTTTTGTTTGCCTTCCCTGCAGAGTAAATTTCTACTGTAAGAGAAAATTTTACACAAATAAAATTAATGCTCTTCTTCTTATTGTTAGATTTCTGTGACATCTAAGGTAGTTTTGAATATGATATTAAATTATCAAATTGTACATGAAATCCCCAATCTGACATACAAAATCTTCATGATCTGATGCAAACTTTTGTATCCATCATCATCTTTTAAAAGTCTGTACAAACTCCATAGTAAGTTTCTTTTTTTTTTTTTTTTTTGCGGTACTGGGGATTGAACCCACCCCTGGCCCTATTATTTTATCCTCTATTTTGAAACCGGATTTCATGAAGTTGCAGAGGGCCTCACCATGTAGATGAGGCTGGCCGCGAACCCGGATCCTCAGGTCTCCGCTTCCCAAGTACTGGGATTACAAGCGTGCGTCACCAAGCCCGGCTTTAAGTTTCTTAATATAGAAATATCCTTCCTCATTTCTCGATATGTGTACATATGACTTGCCCTGCTTAGGATATGCTTCATAATTTTCAACTGATAAACTCACAATTATTTTTCATGACATTGAAGACAACCAGAAAAAAACAGTTTGTTATCACTTCTCCCTTGTTATGGCTATTCATTCTTAATTTTTTTTTTGTTTTTTTTTTTGTGGTACCGGGGATTGAACCCAGGGGCATTCTACCTCCGCGCTACACCCCCGTCCCTATTTTTTATACTTTATTTTGAAACCGGGTCTCACGAGGTTGTGGAGGGCCTCACTAAGTAGAGTCATTCTTACTTTGATAATAATACTTCTCTAGTATTGTGATCTACCAGTTTGACCCATTTTCTGCACCTTGATGTATTCCAGGAGTAATTGTGTCCTATAAATATTTATATCATCATAGATGTATGCAAAACATGACCCTTACATGTTTGTTGAATGAGTAAATGAATGAGTAGACCCATACTGACTGTTGACAAGAATGATCTATCATAGTAAATAATTCTTTTGATTCTCCATGTGCTTTGGTCTACTATTTTACCCATAAACTGCCTCTGTCTGAACTCTCAAGTACCCCATTCTTTATCTAGTCATAGCTTATAAGTCCAGAAGTGATTATTTTAAGAAATGCATATTTCTTCTGCTCTCTCTCTTAATTCTTTTTTAAAGAAACAGGAGCTGTTTATGAATCTTGGTACTATCCAATACTCCAAAACATTATTTAATGAAATAGTGGAAAATAGTAAGACCACATGAAGTGGAACCATGTTTATACTTTCATTGGGAGTTATATTTATTTATTTGTTTGAACTCAGATCCTAATTCATGATTCTTATAAATAGCTGATACTGCTTCTAAATTTTTACAGATCCTGTAAGTCTTTGGCCCAGATTGTATAAAAATTTAGACAGGGTCAAACATGGTGGCTCATGCTTTGTAATCCTAGTACTTGGGAGGATGAGGCAGGAGGGACACAGGTATGAAGCCAGCCTCAGAAACTTAGCAAGGCTCTCAGCAACTTATTTCATGCAGTAAAAAGACCGTGTGCATCTATATCCCTGTGTTTAAGTTTCATATTTTCCCTCTGACAGGAGATACTGTGACAAAACTGTATTTGTTGTTGTTGTTTAGTGTGTGTGTGGTACTGGGATTAAATCCAGGGCTTTCTGTATGTTATGTTCTACAAGTTATGCATGAGATACACCCAAAGTTATTTTCATTTTTTATTTTGAGACATGGTCTCAATAAATTGCCCAGGCTGGCCTCATACTCCTCCTGTCTCAACCTCCCAAGCCTCTAGGATTACAGGTGTGTACCACCATACCTGGCTGACAGCACAGTTTTTATATAGCTATGTAGAAGTAACTGTCAAAATATAAATTTCTTGCTTTATAACAAATAATGTGAACAACGAACAATCCTGACCCTTTGTATATCTTTAATCCATATGAAAATTATGGGGATTTCAGTTTTCTAAATTATTTCTTAATGGATTAATTTTAACTGATATTTTTAAGATGCACCCAATTTAGATGTGTATGTTTACACACATACATTTTAAAACACAGTGTATATATATTTGTGTGCAAGTGTATGTATGTGTGTATAGTACAAACAAATGTAATGCTTTCCTGTTCAAAAACACGAGTTCAAAAGTTCTAAAATGCCAAATGTAAATATACCTAAAATACTAAAAATGGTGAAAAAATGGTAAAATATTTAACTGTGGATTCATTGTGTGGTCTGGATCTCAGCCCACAAGATTATGTTATATCTTAAATAGACTCCAATTACTTCCATGGTCTAATATATTACTCTTGGCCTCCAAAATGGGTAACTGGGGAAATAATTTTAATAGATTTTGAAAATATGTATTGAACAGATTTTGAGTTAGTATAATCATAGCTTTAACAAAGAGTAATGCATTATTTATACATATTTAAAAATAAACAGAATAAGATTTTTACTAAATATCTAAATCTGTTTAGTGATTAAGTTAGTTTGAGATGTAGATCATTAAGTTACAGTTAATTTTTTAGAGGGGTAACAATTTTACTTTGAACGATTTATGATCCTTACTGACATTTTTTAGAGTTGTGAATATATGACTATGACTTCTATTTTTCTTTTTTTAACCATCTGGTGAACAGACCATGTATAATTATCACTCTGGTCTTTTTGACTACCTACCTATTTATAAACTCTAGACTAGCCTAGCATTACCCCAGGCAGGGCTGGATGATAGCTGCGCAATAAGTATAAGATACAGGATTACGATTAGCAATGGGTAAGACTGTTTTATTCTCCAACTTTATATACTTTATTTTTAATCTTTAAAGTAAAATAATTTATAATTTGTGTAATATCAAAAGGCACGTGTCAAAATTAGCCACATTCCTGTTTCCGAAATGACCTGCTCAATTAAGAAATGCATGATAGGCCAATGATATATGACATAGAGTATGTTATGAAATCTTGCTAAACTTTAGTTTTCTCATATATCAAAAGTCATAATTAGGTTAAAAGTATAGTTATCTTAGAAGGTGCTGTTGGGGTTTAAAAAACACAATATTCACTGCAAGAACTCTATCAAATTTGCCATCTTTTCATTCACCGTTAACATGGCTACTTTTCTTTTGTACAAACCAAATACAGCATTTGTAACTTGTATCAGTCAGACATTCAGTCTCTGTTTCAGGGGAAATCAATGTGGCGGGAGTTAAATAGGTGAATGTGTGGTAAAGATCTCTGGTTTGCCTAACAAGGTCTTAGAAAGGACTTCAGAGAAGTTTGATATGTTCCTCGTTTATTCTTTTCCATAAATATTTATAGATGTTCATGCTAGTGTATAAAAAATCTCTTTGAAGTTTCAGTTTTGGCAATCCGCAATGGCAGAAATTACCCATATTCGATAATCTGTGTATTTTGGAAGATAAGGAATGGAGACAATGCTTTCTTTTCCTTTGATGGAGTTGTCCTCATCCAAGATACCTCAAAAAGAGTGCCCACAACTGAGATGAAGGTTGTGTTTCCACATAAACAAACACAGATCTAACCACTAGTGTGTAGCACCTGCTTGTTACTCACCATATTTTCAAAGAACTTAAAAATAGAGTTTCTCTACATGTATAGACATTGAAATCTGGCTTTCTAATGTAACTGAAATCAGAATCCCAATACTTCAAGATTTGGGTAAATTTAATTTTGTGCCTCAGTCTATTTTTCTACAGGTCTGAAAAGGAGTTTTCAATAGAATCCTAATACTTCAAGATTTGGGTAAATTTTATTTTAAGCTTTAGTATGCCTTTCAACAAGTCTAAAAGGGTGTTTCCAAAATAGCACAGCTGCTGAATCAAGTGTAATAAATTGTTTTGGATATTTTATGAACAATGGATCCCAAGAGTAACTGCTTATATGACATGATCCCTGCCCAGATATCAGGGCTTGAAATAAGATCATGGTGACAGGTAAAATAAATTTAATATATCAAGGTGGCTGAGAACATTTTCAGAAATAATGTGTATTTTTTTGGAAGAAGAGTTTATTTTTATTTTTCATTTTATTTACTTTTTAGCCAGCAGGAAAAACAATCATCTTTCACCTAGAAAGTTTTCAGTAGGATCAAGAATAAGCACAATGTTTTAGTAAATGAGTAAAACCAACATTTCCCTTCCTCTCTAATGGGAGACAGAGCAGAAGAAAGAGCAGCAGGCACATTGCCCAAATAAGATGTATTCTTATTTGTTAAAGTTTAAATAAGATGGAATTATTCAGGCAGTCTTACTTAAAACTTCTTAAATGTGAATTTGAAGAAGTATGACCAATATCTAGTTCAATGCATGCACTGTATCCATGAAAATGTGTTTCTTTTTAGTGACTTGTATTCAGGAATGACTTACTTTGGCAAAAGAAATCAAACTGTTTGTTGAATAATTCAAAATGTGATTTCTGTATATTTGCATCTCTACTGAGAGTTGAAGTCCTCATTAGCTCTCACCTAAAGTGTTAAAAGAGGTTCCTAATTAGTCTCCTTGCACCTAGTCCTTCTAACCTTGCAAATCTACCCTCGACATTATTTGCAAAATGGACCATCCAAAGTGCAAATGGAAGTATATCACTCTCCTGCATGAACTTTTCTGAGTGCTCATTATCACTAGCATGAAGTCTAAGTTCCTTTTACCAACACTTTACCACTCTGTGACTCTTACTTTGCCTTTTTCAACCTCACCTTCGATCACTCTCAACACTGAAAAACACTTGACTAATGTGCTTATAGATCCAGCATAAAATCTGCACCCATCCTGTTGTCTCCAGCTCTCATTCTCTTCCCCTTTCCCTACCCTATCAATGCTCTACTTCTAAGTCAACTCTGATCCCACTTGTTAACCTCTTTGAAAATCTTTCTATATTTACTCACTCCCACCACCAGCTTGGGCTTAATGATCTATGACATTCTGTATAAAACTCTAAAATTTCTGCATTATGCTAAAATTACCTTTGTGTGTGTGTGAATTTATCCCTTACTATATTGTATATTCTATGAGCAGAAGAGCTTATTTATTATGTTTTCTTTTCAGTACTTGCTTAGCATCTGATTGGTGCTCAACTAATATTTCTTTTTAAAATTATTTTTATTTTTAATATACTAGTATTAAAAACATAAATAAAAACATACATGCACACAGCACTTGGTGCATTTCTCTCTGGATCCCGCCCACTGCCCCCCCTCTCCCCATACATGTTAGTGAGATTGGTAATGATACTTTCAAATACTGACATAGCATTATTTGAGCTGTTTCCTTCATCAGTTCTCCTTTTCTCCCTCCATACCTCCCTCCCCCAATCCTGTTCCTCTTCTGCTGGTCTCTCTCCCCATTCATCTAAAATCCCTTTTGTTTCCTATATTATCTCTAGCTTCCACATATGAAAGAAAACATAGATCCTTGACTTCAACTATTATTTCTTAAGCAGATATTTCCTAAAATGTCCCAAGAGGGGATGTTTAATGTGTAAGTGACCTCTTTGGAGAAAAACTAATATAAGAATAGAGAGTAGTAGAAAATGGAGAATAAGAGGGCATACTTTAAAAACAGTTTATTTTCTCTGCTATGTAGAAGTAGATGCTTGGGCTTAACAAGTCTGCTTATATGATAGATTCTTATGATCGATATTTAGAATGCAGAAAAAAATGCTTCGCGCACTAGACAGTAGACAGAGGAAATCTTCCAAAGCCTAAAAATGCTATGAAGATTTATGACCCAGCAGCAACAAGTAAAATGATGTCTAAGAGTGCCTTTCTCTCCTATCTCCTTTTGGATCCCATACAAAGAATTTGGGATGAACTACCTCTCCCCTTAAGCAGAGAGTGTTTTTCCATATATTTCACTAACAGAACCATAATTAATTGTTGGCAGACAAACATTGGGTAATGATTCATTTCAACATAAAGCAATCAGAGTCTCACCTTAAAATATTATTTTCAAGGTGTTACCTAGAAACATGGATTTACAAAAAGCACCATTACCGAATTTAGTGTGGTTGATAAAGACTCAGCTATTTTGCTTATTGATCTCTTGTCCCTCGGTAAGGATTTGTTAGAAGGCAATGCTGGATGTCTTGGCTAATAGGATTTTCTCCAAACAGGTGTTTTATTCAACTCTTAGGAGAGTGAGAATGATGGTAGGAAGGTGAGCTGAGGATAGGAGGATTTTAGAAAACACTGAAAGGCAAATAGATTGGACTTTGATTGTTCAGGATAGAGTGACAGAAAGAATAATGGGTGAATCTCATTCTGTTTGGTTGGCAATTTATTGGAGTGTAGGATTGTCAAGCTGATTCTGGCTTTCAACTGTCTGAAACAAAGGAGAAGAAATTTGCCATGATTGGTGCTTAGCTATCTGCTATGATTTAAGGCCTGGGATTTGAGTAGCCTGAGAAATTTCTACCAGAAATAGATGAACTGCTAACTCAATATGCGATTTTGGCTTATCACATTGAAAGTAATTTCCCAAGCACTTTGTAAAATGACTTGGTACATTTGGCTGCAAACTAAGACAAAAGAATTGCTATTGGATCAGAAATCTGGTTTGAGTAAGACTTTGAATGTCCTACTGGGATTTCAATGGATAATTTTCTTCCTGGGCTGATAACCTTTTGAAAGAGGGATCATGCATCATTAAGGCAAATGTGAACCTGATAGCCTGGATAACTGGGGATCCATATGGCAGGGAGGCCTTTGGAAGCCCTCCCTGTCTAGTATTGCCAAGGCTCAGAAACCAAATACAAGCCAAGTTGCTAATGTAGTCATATTTCTAGGAGCCTCTACCCCATGTCTACAACACCAAACCCAAACAAACAACCAACCATCTGAAGATGGGGCACATACATACAGTATATATATACTAATGCAAACATACATGAGCAACTGTCTGCAGTAGCTATTGTCATTTCTTTTACATGTGAAGAATCCAAAGCTCAGAATCATTAAGAAAATAATGAAACGGAGTTAAAATTTGAGTATATGTTCGCCTGATTCAAAACTCAGTCTTTTCACTATTCCCAAATGTTGCTTGGCTGTCTGTGTTAGAATCATCTGGGAAGCTTCATTAAAAATACAGTTTATTCAACACAATCATCTACTTGTCCAAGAATCTAATTTAGTAGTTCTTCAATAAATGCCCTGGGATTGGTATTTCTAAACATAGCCCAGGAAGTACGCACTTGTGTCTAGGTTTGAATACCGCCATATCATAACTTACTCTAAAGACAAGGGGCATGTTATGGGGATGGAGACATGGAAAGTCATGATTCTGTTATTATACTCTGTGTGTTGACTGAGATTTATAAGGACACAAAGCCTCATTCTCTGTTAGCCTCATCCCTAAAATGGGTATAATACATCTTATCTGTTTGCCAGGGCCACCCTAATAAAATACCACGGTATAGGCAGTTTAAGCAGAAATTACCCTTCTCCTGATTGTTGGTGTTAGAAATACAAGAGCACACCTTTTCTGAACTTATAGATGGCTGTCTTTCTCTGCTGTCTTCACCAGGCTTTCCCTCTGTCCCTCTGTCTGTTTCCTAATCTCTTCTTATGTAAAGCCACCATCATATTGGATTAGGGCCCACCCTTATGACTTCATTTTAAATTAATTACCTCTTTAAAAATCCTGTCTCCAAATACATTCATTTTCTTTGTGGTGTGCTGGAGAGCTATAACATATGGATTTAGAGTAAGGGGGGCATAATTAAGCCTATATCATCTGTATTCAACTTACTTTAAGTAGTTATTTTAAAGAGCAAATTAAATATCATACATTAATATGGCTTGAAAGCTAAAAAGTGTTATGCAGAAATTAAATTTTATTTAAGAATTTAAAATTCTCTGTTGGATTATTAAGAATACTTCAAATTACCAACACTAGCAAAGCATAAATGTCAAAACAATGCTGTCATTGCTTTTGGTTGAATTATTATCCCACTGTGTTAAAAGAGATTATCTTTTTATATTTTCCTTTACGTAGAATTAATATTAGTTTTAAAAAAGGACCTGCTGGTTAAGGTGGAATAGCAAGAATAAATAATTCAGTGTGATACTCCAAATTAGGACCTATACACATATACATATATTCTCATATAATTTTCCAAACAGATAAATAGCCAAATATTTCTACCAGCTAGTTTGAAAGAACAAGCACATAATAGACAGAGAAAAAGCTCTACTGAGTGCTTATTTTATGCCATACCTTATTATTCTGAGCATTACATATACATATTATTTCATTGATTCCTGCCTCTCCCCAAAGCTACTTTCCATATTCTTATTTTTTGTTACTATTATTATTATTTTGTGGTGCTGGGAACTGATCCCAGGGGGATTTTACCTCTGAGTTACTCCCCCAGTCCTATTTTATTTTGAAAGAGTCTCACTAAGTTGCTGAGACTGGTCTCAACCCTGTGATCCTCATGTCTCAGCCTTCCAAGTGCTTGTATTACAGGCATGAGCCACCACATTCGGCTTTTATTCCCATTTTGTGTGTGTGTGTGTGTGTGTTACTGGGGATTGAACCCAGGAGTTCAATACCTTTGAACTACACCTCCAGCCCATTTTTATTCTTTATTTTGAAACAAGATCTCACTAAGTTGCAGAAGGCCTCACTAAGTTGCTGAGGCTGGCTTCAAACCTATTATCCTCTAGTCTCAGCCTCCCAAGTACTGGGATTACAAGTGTGTGCCACCATGCCCAGCCTATTCTCATTTTAAAATGATAACATAACTGCCTTTCTGAATAATGATTTCCCTAGGTAACATGATTAGTAAGTGGTAGAGCTTGAGTTCAACTTTATTTTTGTCTGATTCCTAAAATGAGTTTTTACCTAGTAAAGACATTATTCTTTACCAGGTACCCATCATGGAGCTATACAGGATATTGAATTCTACTATTAACAGATTAGCTCCAGTGAGAATGTTGGCCTATCAGTCTCTAGGACAATGGAATTGTATGTGTGGTAGCAGGTTTTCCTTTCTTCTCTTTTCTTTTCTTTTCTTTTCTTCTCTTCTCTTCTCTTCTCTTCTCTTCTCTTCTCTTTTCTTTTCTTCTTTTTTCTCCTCTCCTCTCCTCTCCTCTCCTCTCCCCTTCCCCCCTCCCCTCCCCTCCCCTCCCCTTTGCTCCCCTCCCCTCCTTTCCCTTCTCCTCTCCTCTCCTCTTCTCTTCTCTTCCTCTGCTTTCCTTTCCCCTCTCCCCCTCCCCTTCCCCTCTCTTTTCCTTCCTTCCTTCCTTCCTTCCTTCCTTCCTTCCTTCCTTTCTTCTTTCCTTCCTTCCTTCCATCCTCTCTCTCTCTCTCTCTCTCTCTCTCTTTCCTTCGATACTGGAGATTGAACCCAGGAGTATTCTACCACTGAGCTACACCATCAACCCTATATTACTTTTTATTTTGAAACAGGGTCTCACTAAGTTACTACAGGTCTAGCTAAATTGCTGAGGCTGGTCTCTAACCTATGATCCTCTTGCCAGCCTCCAAGTACTATGGTTATAAGCATGTGCTGCCACACCCAGCTTGGTAGCAGATTTTATTCAGTGACACTTCAAAAATTAAATGCACAGGCCTGGGTACCTGATGAAAACTCAGAGCTCAGTCCTGCTCTTCTGAACTTGATAGTTTAAAGGAATTACAAAGGCTGCTTTAATTTTATCTGTTCTTCATAATGAAAAGTAATATAGCAGTTGAACACAAACCTCTCCCTCTCTCTCTCTCTCTCTCTCTCTCTCACACACACACACACACACACACACACACACAATGGCATTCCAAATTTAAATGACAAAAATAACATCCACATTTTTGAATGGGCCAGGGAAGTTTCCCTGCTAACCCGAGGAATATGTAGCCACGTATATACAAGCCATGTTTAAGGTTCAGATTTAAACTTGTGAATTTTTATTTGGAGATTTTATTTCAGCAGGTAATTTTCTCTCATGTCTAGATGGGAAGGACTAGAGTGAGAAAAACAAGGTTCATTTTGACTCAGACACATTATTCAGAAGGATTTCTATATAACAGAGTCTAATTTATTGTTTTGAACAATTTGAAGTGAAAATAAGCAATAAATTTTGTTTTGGGCTCTTCTTCTTCTGGTAACTGGCTTATATCATAAATTTTATTTCACCTGGATTTTCTTATTGCATTTGGCGATCAATCATAGTCTCGAGTGTGTTCTTCTGTCTTTTATACACACTTTTTTGCTGCTTTAAACATATAGGTGGTTCTGATTCAGCTTCGTTTCTCCTTTAGGTTTTATCTTAAGATTCTTAAGCTAAAATTAATTCTAGTGAATCATAGCCAACTGTGCCGAGTACATACTATGTGCTGGATAATGATCAGGAGAGTAGTTCTTCACACATGACCTTAGTCTGAAAACCGATGGAATTTTAGAGGGTCATGGATTATTTGTTACAGTGCAAACTCTATCCCCAGAAATATCTGATCGCCTTTTAAAAGGGAATCTACTGCTGGGTGTGGTGGCACACACTTGTAATCCCAGTACTTGGGAGGCTGAGACGGGAGGATCTGGGGTTCACAGCCAGCCTCAGCTACTTAGTGAGGCCCTCCGCAACTTCTTGAGACCCGGTTTCAAAATAAAGGATAAAAAATAGGGCTGGGGGTGTAGCTCGGAGGTAGAACACCCCTGGGTTCAATCCCCGGTACCCCAAAAAAAAAAAAAAGGGGAGTCTACTAGGATGGGACTCCTATTTTCAGAATAGAACTGCCTGAATGTGCCTTTAAAAACTCTTTATGGGGTTTTAAGTGAAATCCTATTACAATAGTTGTGTTTATTTTCTTTCATGACTAAGGCTAATGTTGAAATGGTTACAATTTGCTAACTAAAGCTTCTTTCAGAATCTAGGCATTCCATTGAGTAATAGATGGCGTATGTGCAGCCAATATAAACTATCTTTGCTACAAAATATTGAAAAAATAATCCCCAAGAAACACCAATCAAGAAACACCAAACAGAATTGTCTAAATTTACCTTCCTCTTTTTCTTTATTTATGCTGTGTCTAGTAAGCTGGGAATATTTTTGGAGGAAAGCAAAATTTGGATAGGTACATAGAGGGAAATCCCTGTAATAGTAAAGTATTTCTTTGGTTTAAGTCATGCTCCATGATGGCAGGCAGGGGGCTAGGGTCTTGAGCCCTAGGAAGTTAAATTGATTTAATAGGGGTTTTTGATTAAGAAAACTTATGGTAGAATTGAAGATTAACTATGTAGGGATTCAGAAGTTACATTGGACCCCAGATCCCATTAAACACACATCAAAATGGGATTCTTTAAGCACCTGAAACTCTCAGAATGGACATTTTGCTTTGAGAAGTTGATAAATACTCTGGAGTTAGTAACCTACTTAAAGCTACACCTGCCTTGGTCACCTCAAGACTCAGGTAAGAAGGAACATCCATCTAAAACTGGGCCCTCTAAGAAAATGAGAAGGAGAAAATGCCCAATATCATCCTAGAGAAAGGAAAAATGGCATGGAACATCTAGAGAAAAAGAAGGTCATTCTTCCTGTTTACTTTTACTCTCAAGTTGTCTATGATGAAGAGATGTGAAATCACAATAGACCAGACTCAGATGTATGAGGAGAGAATCTAATTCCCTACCTGAGAAGGATAAATAGTGACTCCCAAGGAATCTGGGTCTGTACCCCAGAACCTGTGACTGTTACCTCATGCAGCAAGAGGGGTTTTGCAGGTGTGATCATGAGATGGGAAGATTAAACTGCAGGAGAGGAAAAGACTGACCACCCGACAGAAATAGATAGAAGCACAGAGAAGCAATCAGACGGACAAGGTGCGACAACACTGGCTGTGAAGATGAAGGAAGGGGCTATGAGCCAAGGAATCTTACGAGTGCAATTCTGGAAGCTGGAAAAATCCAAGGAAATAGATTCTCCCCGAGAGCCTTCCACGACAGCATGGCCTGCTGACACCTGACTGTAATTCAGAGAAACCGATTTCAGAGTTCTGATCTCCAGAACTACAAGAGAATGCATTTGTGATATTTTAAGACATTAAGTTTGTGATGATTTGTTATTGAGGTTGAATAAAATTAATATATCACCCATAAAGAAGATTAAAAAGGAGTATTGTTCTTTCTTAGTGATTCTGTAATACTGACTAATCCTGAACATAGGTAAGCAGGGCCTTATGTCATGTACTATGAAGTGAGAAAGAGATAGAGATAGATAGTTTATTAAGTGATTTTTAGCTACCCTAGTTCTCCATCAAGATCAGTTTCATTGATATGCTTGGTCTATTGCCCTGTTTTCCTTGGTTTTTTTTTTTGGTTTTCAAACTATATATGAAAATTATAGATAGATAGATAGATAGATAGATGGATAGATAGATAGATAGATAGATAGATAGATGATAGATAGATATCCTCCAAACCAATAGAATGTTTCTTTAGCTGTGTATGAAGCACAAAGCTTGCGAAAAATGCTGCAGCTCCTGTGAAAGAGATGTTATTTTTAAGCACTTTAAAGTGTGAAAGACCAGTAATGAAAGACTTGTGAGATGTTCACCTCCCATAAATGGACTACCTCCTGGACCACCCCTGTTGGGACTGGTGCTCTGAGATGAGTGAGAGATACTTTTGTCCATATATTAATCATTTGGCATAAAATTTAAGCTTTATTTTGTTCAGATTGAAGTCTTTAACGTATAAAAATGGATAATATAAGAAATATAAAGGTTTACATATACTTATGTGTATGCATGTATCTTAATAGATCATGAATACTGTCAATTATTGTTTATTTGTCTGAATGGGTTTTAAGGGAAAGCTATTTTCCATAAGATTGTTTTTTCAAATTCCAGTTGTAATATGTTCCCTCAAGGAAATCAGATTGGATTTCGACCAGAACACAGGAATTATATAATAATCAGTTGGCATTATAGTAAAATTATGCCCTTAGAGTTGCATTCATGAATCACTATTTTTCCTCATGATACTCAAAATGTGTTTAGTCAGTTACTTTAGTTACAGACGCAAGAATACAAAGCAGAATTCAGAGATAGAATTTAAATCACTTTAGCCATATAGTGTAGCTACTCATTGAAATTCACATCTAATTTTTGCCCAAGTAACCACAAATACCTCTTGAAATCAATTACTTTTTACAGTCCACATATATAAACCTAAATTGAATTATTGTAGTATTAGACTTTCTGGCCTAGAGAATTAATAAACAGGAGGCTCAGGGGTAGAGTGTGTGCTTAGCATGTGTGATCCCAGCATTAAAAAAAATGTGTTAATGACTAGAAGGAAATGTTATGTACGATGCTCAATATAAGATATAAAAGTTCCTGGTTAAAACCCGAAATCATGACTAGCTCTAGAGGCTTATGCATGTGCAGAAAGGAGGGCACAAAAATTTCCATATGTTTTCTGTAACTGCTGCAAGAAGATGAAGTAGATACAGTGGGTTATAGTTAGAATGTGACATATTATTTATTGGAGCATTAATGAAATTGGAAGCAGTGAAGCTGAAATGCCTCTTTTTCAGCATGACCCAGTGACCCAGAGAAACACTGTGCCCTGGTGACATCACGGTGCTCATGAACATAACATCCACTCATGCCTGGTGCATGAGATAACTGTCCATGTCATCTTCTTGCTTTAAAGCCTGAGCAATAGTTTTTGGAAAACTACCTAGTAATAAAACTGTCCCAAATCTAATCACAGACCATTTTGATTTAGACTCAAGCTACTTAAATTGTATAGTCCTGTTGTAATTGATTTTTTTTTTTGGTACTGGGGATTGAACTCAGGAGCATTCTACCTCCAACATACACCCCAGCCTACTTATTTTTTATTTTTTTGTTTTGAAACAGGGTCTCACTAGGTTGGTGAGAGTTTCACTTTGTTGCTGAGGCTAAGCTTAAACCTGTGGTCCTCCTATCTCAGACTCTCAAGTACTGGGATTACAGGTGTGTGCTACAACACCTGACTGTAATTGATTTTTAATATCAACTCAACACTGTGGGTGCCTAGGACTGTGATACAATTGTAAGCAATTATTTGAATTTATCTTATTAGGACATTGTCACTATTTATAAATAAGATTTATGCTTGTGGAACAGAAAATAATGGTGCAAAACATAGAAAGCCTACAAAACTTCCTCCACATGATCTGAACTTACTTCCTGTCCGGCCCCTTATGAACCACATGAGCTAAATTACTTCTTGCCTGGCCTCCTTATGAACCACTGTCTAACTCCCTTTCTGTACTTCAGCAAAGTGGGACTTACTTATTTATTTTTTGTTTACATCCCCTTTGCTTTGTCCCAATTAGATGTCCTTTGCATATGTTCCCCCTCGCATGGAATAATCTTCTATACTCTTTGAATTCATTTAACTAATTCCTTGTTTTCATTCAATCTCAGCTGAAGAATCACTTTTTCATGGAACTTTTTCGTAACACCTCTCACACCCTATCTACTAATCTGTACTCTCTTAAAAGCATGAAACTCTATTGCAGCTCTTATTTCAGTTTATCATTAGATGTTTGTAGAATTCATTTTAAAAGTATATCTATTTCCTTCCAAAGATTGTAAAATCCACAAAATCTGAGACTGAGTGTACTTCATTCCATTTTATCCAAATTCCTGGGTTAAAGATAAAGCAATCACGAGTGAGGCAGAATGATTAAAGCTTAATAGTATTATAGAAAATCCAAAAGTGGAGAGCTCAGTATACCGTTCTAGGAGGCTTTGAGATGGTCAAGGATGAGACAAAATGCTCAAAAAAGGCATAAATTACTTACTTACTTAATGAACTTATTTTTAGATTTCAGGAAAGGCATACATGGAAGATTCTCAAAGTCACAAGGCAACAATTTATTTTTTATTTTTAAATATTGTTTTATTGGTGCACTGTAATTTCACATCGTAATGAAGTTCAGAGTGATAGGGTCATGAATGCACACAGCACATGATGAGATTCCCCTTAACTCCCACCCCTCTCTTTCCCCTTTTCTATATATGATATTAATATAGGCATGGATAATTTTGTATATGTACATTGGATCAATGGAAGTGTTATCTTCATTCTCCCCTCCCACCACCACCAACAACTTCCCCTAGACTCCCTGCATTGTTCCACTGGGGCTTCTCCTCCTTTATCTGGAGTCCCTCTTGTATCCCAATTTCTCCCTAGCTTCCACATATGAGAGAACACATATGACCCTACACTTTCTGTGACTGACTAATCATACTTAGCATGATATTCTCTAGTTTTCCTGCAAATAACATAATTTTGTTACTCTTTATTGCTGAATAGAATTCCATTGTGTGTATTTGTAATCCATTCCTCTGTTGATGTATGCTTATGCTGGTCCCATGATTTGACTATTGTGAATTGTGCTGCTATAACATGGATATACATGTATTACCATAATATTCTGATTTCAATTCATTTGGAAAGATACCCAGTGTGATCTTAATCAATATACTAGTAAGTTCTCTGGGGAATATTGACAAAACTGGTTTTATATGAAGAAGCAAAAGATTCAGAATAACCCATGAAATATTGAAGGAAAGTTGGAGGACTGACACTATCCAACTTCAAGACTTATGGTAAAGCCATAGTAATCAATATAGTGTGATATGCATGTATTACTATAATGTTCTGATTTTAGTCCCTTTGGAAAGATAACCAGGAGCAGTGTGACTTGATCGTATGGTGCATCCATTCCCAGTTTTCTGAGAAACCTCCACACTGATCTCCATAGTGACTGCATTAATTTGTGATCTCACCAATAGTGTAGAAGAGTTCCTATTTCCCCACATCCTCACCAGCTTATTGTTGTTCATATTCTTGATGAGTGGCATTCTAATTGGGGTTAGATGGAATCTCAGTGTAGTTTTGATTTGCATCTCCCTGATTGCTAATAACATTGAATATTTTTTCATATATTTATCAACCATTTGTATTTCTTCTTTTGTGAAGTATCTGTTTAGTTCAATTGCCCATTTCTTGATTAGGTTATTTGTTATTATAGTGTTAAGTTTTTTAAGTTGTTTGTATACTCTAGATATTAGTTCTCTATCAGAAGAGTGGTTGGCAAGATTTTCTCCCATTCTGTAGTCTCTCTCTTTAAACTCTTGATGGTTTCCTTTGCTACAAAAAAATTTAAATGCAATGTCATTCTGTTTATTAATTCATATTTTAATTTCCTGAGCTTTGGGGTCTTATTGAGGAAGTTTCTACTTTAACAGTAAGAATACAAACTGAAGTCAGAAAGCCTGAGTTTGAAATTTACCTGAGCTGGTTATCAGTAGACCTCAGACATTTTATTTTCCTTTGCTAAGATTTCTTTTTTTCTTTATATCTATAAAATAGATTTGATAATGACTGGCTTTATGCATTGTCATAAAGTTTAACATGACTTAATATATTTCCCAAGTTTCAATTATTTTCATTATATCTTTATTATGTTTGCATATCTATGGCTCACCAGTATAGCTTGCCTTTTTTTAAATTTACTTCCCCTCCTTTTCACTTTTTTAATAGACAATATTTTTAGAGCAGTTTTAGGTTTACATAATAATTGAGAGGAAGTTACAACTATATCTTCTATAAACCCTGTCCTCACACATGCCTGGCCTTCTCCATTGTCAACACTCTCACCAGCTGTACACTTATTATACCAATTAACACCCCATTGACACCTCATTACTACCCAGTGTCCATTGCTTACACTAAGGTTCACTCTTGTGTTGTACATTCCTTGGGTTTGGAAATGCATCCACCACTATAGTATCTTACAGAGTATTTTCACTGCTGTAAAAACACTTTGTGGTCTGCCTCTTCATTCCTTTCTCCTCCCCAAACTTGGGCAACAATTGATCTTTTTAGTGTCTTCATAGTATTATCTTTACTACAATGCCAGATAGTTGAAATCATACAGTACATAGACTTTTTGGATTGGTTTTCTGAACTTATTAATATGCATTTAAGTTTTCTCCATGTCTTTTTATGTCTTGATATCACATTTTTTAGTGCTGAATAATATTCCATTTCCTGGATATACTACCATTTATTTATCCATTTACCTACTGAAAGATATATTGGTTGTTTCCTAGGTTTGACAATTATGAATAAAGCTGCTGTAAGCATCTCTGTACAGATTTTTTTGTAGATATGAATTTTCAGCTTCTTTAGGCAAATACCATTGTGTGTGGTTGGTGTAATATGATATGAGTATGCTTAGTCCAATAAGAAACTGGTGACCTGTCTTACAGAGTGCTACATCATTTTGTATTTTCATGAGTAATGAGTGACTGTTCCTATTGTTCTATGTCCTCATCAGCACTTGGTGTTACCAGTATTCTGGATTTTGGCCATTTTAATAAGTCTGTAGTGGGATCTTATTTTCCCTTAAGTTTTTCTTTTTATCCAATGACATAGGAGCATATTTTTTCCCTTTCTTTCTTTCTTTCTTCCTTCCTTCCTTCCCTTCCCTTCCCCTTCCTTCCTTCCTTCCTTCCTTCCTTCCTTCCTTCCTTCTTTCTTTCTTTCTTTCTTTCTTTCATTCATTCATTCTTTCATTCTTTCTGTGCTGGGGATTGAATCCAGGGATTTGTGCATACTAAGTCTATCCCCAGTCCATGAAATGCCTTTTTGTACACTTATTTTCCATATGTATGTCTTCTTTGGTAGGGTATCTGTTAGGATCTTTGACTCATTTTTTTGTTTGGCTAATTGTTTTATTGTTCTTCAATTCTTTGTATATTTTGGATAATAGTCCTTTATCAGATTTTTTTTGCAAACATATACTCTCATTGTTTTGAGTTTGCCTTTCACAGAGAAGTTTATATTTTTCCTGTTATCTTCTAGGAGTTATATAGAGTTTTGTTTTGATGTTTAGATTTATGATGCAGTTTGAGTTAACTTTGCGAAGGGCCTAAGCTCTGTGTTTAGATTCATTATTTTACTCATGGGTATCCAGTTGTTTCAGCAACACTTGGAAACACTATTTATTTTTTCTTCATTGACCTTTGCCAAAGATCAGTTGAGTATATGTGGGTCTATCTCTGGGCCATTTCCTTTGTTATCTTGATCTGCTTATCTTTTTGTTCACCTATATAACACTATATTGATTACTACAGCTTTACAGTAAGCCTTGAAGTTGGGTAGTGTCAGTCCTCCAACTTTCCTTCAGTATTGTGTTGGCTATTCTGGATCTTTTACGTCTTCATATAAACTTTAAAACCAGTTTGTCAATATTTCCCAAATAACTTACTAGTATATTGATTGAGATCACACTGAATCTATAGGTCAAATTGTGAAGAAGTAACATTTGACAATACTGAGTTTTCCTAGACACACATACTCTCTCTCTTTTTAAATTATAGTCTCATTTTCAATTGGAATATCTATAAAATAATGGCTTTTTCTGCTACTTATAGTTTTATTAGTGTTATTTTACACACTTAGATATTTGAAATGCTTATAATGTATATGCAAAATACCTATAGTTTTCCAATTTTCCAAAAACAGCATCATCAAGGGACAACAGGACAAAAGAGGTTAGGAAGACAGGTGATAGAAGACATCTGTGTCCAAGCACTCTTTCCTCCCAGGATCAAGATTTTTATGAAAATTAGTTCTTTTATAATCCTAGGACAGAGGTAAAATATTGAGTCAAGAAAATACAAATAGTAATGCTCTTACTTAAATAGAATTTTTAAAGAAAATATTATGTATTATCTATAATTCTTGAAAGTTAGCAGCTGTCGCAATGATTCCTTCCTTCCTTCCTTCCTTCCTTCCTTCCTTCCTTCCCTCCCTCCCTCCCTCCCTCCCTTCCC
>PVJS01003864.1:0-72736 GCA_004027185.1 Glis glis | reverse complement strand
TTCTATTCTATTCCACTGGTCTATGTGTCTGTTTTTGTGCCAATACCATGCTGATTTTATTACTATAGCTCTGTAGTATAATTTGAAGTTAGGAATTGTGATGCCTCCTGCATGGTTCTTATTGCTGAGAATTGCTTTGGCTATTCTGGGTCTTTTGTTTCTCCATATGAAATTAATGACTGATTTTTCTAGCTCTGCGCAAAATGATGTTGGTATTTTGATAGGGATCGCATTGACTCTGTAGATCATTTTTGGCAGGATGGCCATTTTGATAATATTTATTCTGCCTATCCAAGAGCAGGGGAGATCTTTCCATCTTCTAAGATCTTCTTCGATTTCTTTTTTCAGTGTTCTATAGTTTTCATTGTAGAGGTCTTTTACCTCTTTGGTTAAGTTTATTCCTAGGTATTTGATTGGTTTTGAAGTTATTGTGAATAGGATTGTTTTCTGGATTTCTTTCTCAGTAGATTCATGGTTGGCATATATGAAAGCTACTGACTTTTTTAGGTTGATCTTGTATCCTGCTACTTTGCTGAATTTGTTAATTCAGCTCTAGTAGACTTTTGGTTAAGTTCTTTGGGTCTTCTAGGTATAGGATCATATTGTCTGCAAATAAAGATAATTTTAATTCTTCTTTTCCTATTTGAATTCCTTTGATATCCTTCTCTTGTCTTATTGCTCTGGCAAGAGTTTCAGGGACTATGTTGAAAAGGAGTGGCGATAGTGGGACTGCCCATATTTTGAGATGGAATTTGGGAAAATTGCCTCATCTACACCAGAGATAAGCCAGATAATCCATGGAAGCATCCTGTCCTGGCATTAGAGTGATAAGAACACTGAGTGTATCAAGAGCCAGGACCTCCTGGGGGCAAAGGCAGGCCAAAAGAGTAGTTTGGGGTAGGTCGTTACCTCGGCCAGCATTCTCACTTCTGTAATCCAAAACAACTGACCACATGACTTAGAGGAAGGAAGATTTATTTGCTCACAGTTTTGGAGATTTTGGAGTTCAGTCCATGTCAGACTGGGTTTACAGGGGTCAGGGCATGGCAGTGGGAAGCAGAGAGAGGGAGAGAGCAAAGGCTCTGCTCTCACATCATGGAAGCTGGAAGCAAGATAGCAAGCAAGGAGAGGAGGAACCCTGTATAATCCCCAAGCCCACACCCCTAGGGACCCACTTCCTCCAGCCACACCCCACCTGCCCAGGTTACCACCCAGTAAATCCATCACAATGGATTTATCCACTGATGAGATTACCACCCTCATGACTTAATTATATCAACTCTGAACATTAATGCATGAGCTTTTCAGAGGCATTCTATATCTAACCATAACAGTTGAATGGGGGATCTTTTCTCCCAAAGTAAATGAGGGATTCCTGTCCTTGATGCCAAAGTGTAATAACATATTAATAACATATATAATTAGCTAGGGAAGGCTAAGTGCTGTAAGAAATAGACCCTATGATGTGTAATGGCTCAAAAACAATACAAGTTTATTTCTTGCCCAAATGACAGCACTGGACAGTATAAAGAGTGACAGGATGGCTTACCCTTCAGAGACCCCAACTGGTAAAGGGTTTTTACCCTGAGTTGGTCCAGGAGGCAGCTCCATTCCAGCCATATAGAATGCAGCAAAAGCATGGAGAAATATGTACAGCCAGGTAGGACGTGGCGCCCCTCACATCTGTTCACACTCCATCGCTAGCGCTCAGTTACATGGTCGTGTTAAGCTGTAAGGCAGGTTGGGAGAATATGGGTGCCAATCTCTGCCACAGCTTTCTGACCTTTGCTCATAGAAAAAGTTATTTCAAAGCCCCTCTTTACCAACCAGTGAGAACAGATGCAAATTTAGAGTTAGCCTGGGGTCCCCTTCTCAGTGTGCCCTATCATTTTTTAGAGGATGGCAAACATCTTCTAATTGAGTTAAATAGCACAGAGTGGACTTGAGTGTTTCACCAAAGGTTTCCGGATGATCAGCAGGTCTCTGCTGGAAGAACAAGCAGAGGTGACCCACTACTGCAGCCTGTTCCCTAGCCTGCGCCTGTGACCCAGCTCTCTCAAGTGTCTACAAAGCAGTGTGCACTGCCTTCTCCCTTGATCAGGGGAAACTGTGGTTTTATCTTTACCAAAAAAAAAAAATTCTATTGCTGCAATTGCTTACTTGTTATCTGGAAAGACAGAAGGAATTCCTTAGCAGGAAGGGCCCTGGCAACCCTGCCTCAAACAGGAGCCAGTAGATGGTCCAGGCCAATGCAAGGAGACTTTCATCTTTTGGAGAAACTAATACATAGGGCATCAGCTGAGTTTCCATTTCAGTGCAACTTAAGCCTGAGTGATAAAGACAGCTGTGTTCTGTGAACCTTATATTACATAACCCTCATGTGATTCAGGGCTGCTATTTATAGTTTTCCATTGTGTGGGGTTACAGGGATGCAGCTTCCTTCTCTTCAAAATGACTCTGCATTTATACCACGCTTCCACCTAGCTCAGGTCTGTCAAAACTGCTTTTGTTTAAGTTTTTGCTTCCACTTTACCCTAAAGTTCATTTATTCAAGCATCCATCCGTTCATCCATCCATTTAACAAATCTTTAGTGAGTACCTACTAGGCACTGGGGATACAAAGTTGAATAAGATACTCTGGGAATGGGTTTGAAAAATATTTATTTCTAGACACCATCACAGACCAATGAAGATAGTGTCTGGGGGGTGAGTTCTAGGCATAGGTATGTTTAAAAATCTCTAAGAGAGTATAATACACAGCTAAGACTGAGAACCACTAGAATTTTTAGACCCTGAAGCCAAAGCAATGTGTAAGATTTAATATTCCAGACAGGAAGACTAGGAAGGACCCAAATAGAGTCCTAAGTAGGTGTCAAGGAACAGTAGAGAGGGAAGTGAGAAGTTGCTTGATTGATATAGAGGAAGGGAAATGACTTTGGGATCAGATCAATCTGTGATGAAATTTCAACCTTTCTATTTTTTTTAGCTTTGGCTGATTCTAGAAAAGTCATTCAAGTTCTTTGAGCCTTTGCTTCCTTGTTTTGTAAATGGAGATAACATGAATATTCTCACCCAGGGATTGCTGTGCAACACATCAGTGTTTTTTGTTATTATTTGGAGCTCAGGAGCTCAGGAGAGATCCAGCAAAAGCCAGTGGACCATTTAAAGATTGATATGGGTCCTGTGATTCTCCTTTGCTTCCAAAATTGGGGTGAAAACCATTGTCATTATTTTAATTTTTATTTTTGTAGTACTGGGGTTGAACCCAGGGGCATTCTACCTCTGAGCTACACCCCCAGCGCTATTTTTATTCTTTATTTTGAAACAGGGTCTCACTAAGTTGTGGAGGATCTCACTAAGTAGCTGAGGCTGGCCGCGAACCTACGATTCTCCTGTCTCAGCCTCCCAAGTACTGGGATTATGATTGTGCGCCAACCATGCCCGGCTCATTATTTTTATTTTAAAACAAACACAATTATGTTGTTAACTAAATTTGTATCAATGACTGTTAAAATGAAACCATGTTTTGAAAAGGCCCATCTTTGGGAGGACATGCTTGGGCCTTTCTGGGGTACCTTTCACTCTCCTTTGCTATTGGGGGTGCCCTGGCAGTCAGTGGGGAGCACAGCTTTGAGCATCAGGAAAGGTCTCACCATTCTGAGTAAGTTAAAGAAGTAGGTAATGTGTGGTTGGGATATCCGGACGCCATTCTTTCTGGGTATTTAACCACTGTTTGCATTTTTTTAGGGATTGACTTAGTACATAGCAGGCACCTGTATTTAGTGTATTACTTTCTTTCCCTTGTAACACACTGGTTTAAGCCCTGCTTTTTAGCTTGACAGTATATCTCAGAGATTATTCTTATCAACTCATAAAGAGTTTCATTTTTTATAGCTTCACAGTATTCTTTTATGTGGCTGCACTATAATTTATTTAACTGATATTCTGTTGGTGGATATTTGGGATGTCTTCAGCCTTTTGCTGTTTCATACATTGCTGAGCGACTGTGCACACGTGGCATTTGCACATGTGAGCATCTTTTGCACTATAAATTCCTGGAAGTGGGATAGCTCGGTCAAAGGGTTTCTACCAGCAATGTAGAATGCCCGTTTCTCCTGCACCCTCACCAACACAGTCTGTTCCCACAATTTGATTTCTGCCAGTGTGCTAGGTGCAAAATAAAACTTCTAGAGAATTGTGATATGTCTCTCTTACAAATGTGAGGGACCTTCCTTGAGCCCCTTTTCATGTGCTTTAGGATTCATCTGGTTTTTCTTTGCTGGGGAGAGTTGGTTGATATCTTTTGTCTATTTTCCAATTGAATCACTAGTTTGTTGTTGATTTTTTTTTTTTTTTGGTACTGGGGATTCAGCCCGGGGGCATTCTACCTCCAAGCCACACTCCCATCCCTATTTTATTTTTTTTATTTTGAAACGGGGTCTTGCTAAGTTGCTGAGGGCTTTGCTAAGTTGCTCAGACTGGCCATGTCTCAGCCTCTCAGTCTCTCAAGTACTAGGATTATAGGTGTGCGCCACCACACCCAACTTCCTTGTTGATTTTTAAGAATTCTATATAGATTTAGGAAAATTAGCGCTGTGTCTATTGCAAATATATTTTTCCTTCCAGTTCTGTCCTTCATCTTTTGACTTTTATTTTCCTAGAGGATTTGTGGCTTCTATTTTGTGTTTGTCCTAAACAGGAAGATATTCTCCACTATGAGATTATTCAATGGTTCTTTCATGATTTTATATATCACTTGTAATATGATATTCTTTTTTTAACATTAAAACTTTTGCACCCTTTGGGATTTGTCATGGTATAAGGTGTGAAGTATTTTTAGATGGCCATCCAGTCATCCCAGAACCTCTAATTGATAATCTATCTCTTCTCCATTGATTGGAGATGCTATTCTTTGACATACATTAAACTCTACTATATACCACATTTTCATATGCCTTTGGCCCTATTTTTGGGTCTTCTATTCTTTTCCATTGACCTCTGTCTTTTCAAATATTGGCATTACACACTTCAAAACACTGTAGCTTTATAAGATGCTTTAATTTCTGGTTTTAAAAAAATCTGAAAATCATCCTTTTTTAGAGTTTTCTTGGCTACTCTTGTTTATTTTCCCATTTAAACCTTAGAATCAAGTTGTTTAGTTAAATTAATATTTTATGGGTATCGTATTACACTGCTTGATTAACAAAGGGCCCTGATGGCTTTCCGCGTGTAACCTTTACAGTGCGGGCTTCTGCCCCTTAGTGTGATCCAGTATCACCAAGCAGATTTAACTCTACTCTGCTCCAGGGCCCAAGTGAGTGAGGGGGAAATGCCATGCCTTTCTGAGGAGGAAAGCAGAAAATCTCTCCCTTCCATGGGAACACCAGGAGAAAGTAGATAGAAGGTGCTCATCAGTAGGGTGGAATGCAAGGGGCACTTAGTGGCAGGGATTCTCCTCAGGATATGATTCTTGAAGGAATCTTAAAGGTCTAATGATTCTGCAGATCTGGGTCACTAAAGGCGAGTGTGGAGTATTTCACTTGCTGAAAAGGGCAAGGAGAGCCGGCTGTAATACAGAGTGTGGGCTTTAGTGCTCCATGGAACTGAAGTCCAATCCCAGCTCTATCCATTGTGTGATTTGGGGCACTTCATTTTCCCAACATTCACCTTTCTAATTTCCTTGTAGAATTGTCAGGATTAGAATCAAGATGTCAAGATTCTGTCATAGTACCTAGTATATATTAGCTACTGAATACATAGCGCCATGCAGATTTCATACCAAAGACAAAACAGAGTGACTCCATAGTGTCTCTAGAGACTTTGGCAAACCTGTGCTGCAGTGTCCCCGACCCACAGACACACCTCTTCCCACCTCATCTCCCCAGAGGAGGCACTGAAGAGGCAGGACAGAAGCCAGGTGTGGTGGCTCAGGCCTATAATCCCAGTACTTGGGAGGCTGAGACAGGAGGATCGCAGTTCAAGGATAGTCTCAGCAAGTAGTGAGACTCTCATAACCTAGCGAGACCCTGTTTCAAAATAAAAATAAAAAATAGGACTGGCAGTGTAGCTCAGAGGTAGAATGCCCCTGGGTTCAATCCTGAGTATCACCACAAAAAAAAGAGGCCTTTATATCTCTGGGATTCCAAGCATTTCAACTCACTTGTGGGATTTTTTTTTTCATGTTTCTGTTTCACCCTAAAATGGAGATATTTTATATAAAAACAAATAGAATCTTGAGCCTTTAAAAAGTGCTGAGAATTTTTCCTGACCGTGATTTTAAGATGTGCTCAGTTAAGAGAAAGAGAGAGAGAGAGAGAGAGAGAGAGAGAGAGAGAAAGGGAGAGAGAGACATAAGAAAATAAGTGTTAATTATAATGCCATGTAAGGGAAATATTTGTTAGTATGTATATTTCTTTCTGGGTCTCTACCCTCCTCCACATGACACAGACACCCACAGTCGTGACGCCATCTACACCCATTCAGATATCCACATTGCTATGGCTGTAGGAATAGGGCTTCTTCTGTGTGTGTCTGGCACTCGGCCTTGCGCATGCTAGGCAGCACTGTTATGTATTTAGGATCATACCTGATATATACTTTGGTGCCTTGCTCTTTTGCTATTAGATCATCACTTTTCTTCTATGTTACACAAAATTTCTGGTGAGCATTATTTTGGATTGCTGCATGATATTTTGGACATTTTTCTTTTCAAAGTCAAGAAAGTTATCAAGGGAGCTGGGTGTGGTGGTGCATGCTTGTAATCCCAGTACTTGGGAGGCTGAGAAAGGAGGATCACAGGTTCCAGGACAGCCTCAGCAAGTAATGAGACTCATCAACCTAGTGAGACCCTGTTTCAAAATAAAAATAAAATAGGGCTGGAGGTGTAGTTCAGCCCCTGGGTTCAATCCCCAGCACCACACACACACAAAAAGTTATCAATGGCAATCTCAATATCATGTATGGGGAAGGGGGGGAGGTGGTTACCAATCACCAAGTGCTGTGTGCATGTATGTCCCTATCACTCTGAACTTCATTAAGATGTGAGATTTCAATGCACCAGTAAAAGTATATTTGAAAAAAAAAAAGAATGCTGCAAGCAGATTTTTATCTCAACGGACACCAGTTAGGGAGAAGAGATTAGAGACTGGAGAGTTAGCCAGGTGTTGTGGTGCATGCCTGTAATCCCGGTACTTGGGGTGCTGAGACAGGAAGATCGCAGGTTCAAAGCCAGCCTCAGCAACTTAGCGAGACCCTCAACAACTTAGCAAGATCCTGTTTCAAAATAAAATAAGGCTGGTGGTGTAGCTCGGAGGCAGAACAATTCTACCAATCCCCAGTACCACACACACAAAATATTGGAGAGTTATTTATTTATTTATTTATTTATTTATTTATTTATGGTACCGGGGATTGAAATCAGGGGCATTCTACCTCTGGGCTATACCCCCAGCTCTATTTTTTATTCTTTATTTTGAAACAGGGTCTCACTAAGTTGCGGAGGGCCTCACTAAGTAGCTGAGGCTGGCCGTGAACCCAGATCCTCTGGTCTCAACCTCCCAAGTACTGTGATTACAAGTGTGCACCACCACACCCAGCGGAGAGTTATTATACATTTCCACCTAAATATTAAAGAGGTAAAGTAAACAAACCATCAATTAATTTCTGAAAGCTTAGACTATGAATGAAAGTTCATTTTTGTATCACTGTTTCCTGTAATTTGTTTAGAGAAAAGACCTGAATATTTTTCAGTAATTACTGAGCAACTTACACAACACTGATTTTACCAGGAGTCCCACAAAAGCCCACAGCAAGAATTATGGCCTTCCTTTTGTTTACAGAAAACAGTCTATTTATCCTTTTTCTATGGGGGCGAAGTTGAACATTTTCCACAAGGCAAAACAACCTGGAAATCGAGAGAGATTGGAGCCAAATGGTAAATAAAAAGTAAATAAAATAAATCAAGACATAATTGTGGGAGAATGAACTGGGTCACTTCCGCCACCCCACTGATGGCTTTTTGCTGTGTCTCTGGTGTTTGACCACAAGATGTCAGTATGGTATCTTTAATCCAAACAGTCATGTAGCTTGGCTGGGGGTGGGGAAAGAACAGGGAAAGAAATTTTACAGTTCTATGCAAAATGGAATAGTATTCCTTTTTTCTTTCCCCCTTGGCAGGCAGCCAGGCTAATAAAAAAATTTTTTTAAAAACCAACACTATGAATTGAAAAGGCTTTCAAGAAACATCTGCACAGTGAAACTGTTAACTCCAAAGAAGTCCAACATCATATTTATACTGTATAAATTAAAATGGAAAATAAAAACCCATTTGGGCCAATGCACAAAATCTCCAAAGCAAGAGAAAAATACTTCTGAAGTCAATCCATTTTCCAAACGATGGCGTTAAATATGGAGGACGCAAGAGCTGAAGGCAGCTGAGATCCTGCACGGTAAAGCTTCAGATACTAGTTTTCCAATACAAATACAGTTAACCAAATTTCCCATCACAGACTCAAATTTTAGGAGAAAGAAATAAATCATGTTGAACAGCACAAGCTCCTTTTGTTGCTTGTGTGCAATGATTTTCAGTGTTGACCAGCACGGCCAGCAGTGGCCCCTCCGTGCAACAAAGCTAGAGGTCAGTAGAGGAGACCTGGTGTTCCGGATCGTAATCCTGAGGAGCTGAGAGTTCCTGCATCATCAATAAATTACATTTCTTTATTTACATAAAAGGCAAGGAAGTGCTTTATTTTTTAATACTTTTATTGGCGCAATGTAATTATATATCACAGTGAAATTCAAAGTGACACAAACATACATGCACACATCACTTGGTGTATTTCCCTCTGTATACCTTCCTCCCTCCCCATAGATGTTAGTGAGTTTGGGAGTGAAAGCTTATATGGTTGTAACCTTATTAGAAGTATTAAGGAAGTGCTTTAAAAAGCAGCCACACATACAATGAACCCCTGGATTTAAAAGCTGTCTGTTGGATGTTCTGCCTGGCTCCCCACATAAATGTGAATGCCCATGAGGCATCCTTACATCCACATGGTCATGGTAAGACTGGCATACAATATGACAGACCCATAGTCTATGAATGGCTATAGCCTGACCAAAATCCCTTCCTCTGGAACTTGGAATTGAATCATTGAGTCTCTCAGTGCAAATCCTGAACTGTTGATTGTTATATTTTCCATCTTGTGGATCAAGGCGCAAAAAAAAAATGGGTCTAAGGGAGAGATAATAATGAAGGAGGTGCTGGGCTCATTGAGAAGACTGGCAAGCTTGATGGCATCCAGATTCTGGTCGTAACTTGTCCTTGATTCCCAGCGTCATCTGTTCTTGGGTTCCAAGAGAAAGCCCTGTAGCCCGGTGTCCACATTGAATGATCACATGGTTCAACCAAACCATTCTGATGGTTGCAATTAATTGCAACAGAAAGTCTTAAGAGACTTTTCAAGATAACCTGGAGCCCAAGTCACTGTGATTTTTTTCTCTGCACCCAACTCTCCTCTGCTCCCTAATTATCTTCTGCCATGCTCCTATCATTAATCCAGACACTTAGCTTTTGGGATATTTTCTTTGGTTTTTTGAACCAACTCTCCTGGCTTGTGAGGAACAGTGGAACTAATCTAGAAAATCCTCAAGGAATGCTTTGAAAAATGACTTCTTAGCATCTATGAACTTTAGCTGAACTGAATTTTTATTTTTTTGGTACTGGGAATTGAACCCAAGGGCATTCTACTACTGAGCTACACCCCCAGCCCTTTTTATTTTTAAGCAGGGCCTTGCTAAGTTGCTGAGAGTCTCACTAGGTTGCCAAGGCTGGCCTCAAACCTGCAATCCTTTAGTCCCAGCCTCCAAAGTACTGGAATTACAAGTATGTGCCATCACGCCTGGCTTGAACTGGATCATATAGACGAAAATTCTACAATAGCAGTCTTCAAAATTTGTTCCTTGAACATCAATCCTGAAATCATTAAGAAAAAAAATTTCTATAGTAAAATAAGTTAGGGGGTAATATGAAAAATATAGCTCCCTCTTGGAGACTCAATGAAACATCTGAGTATATTAAAGGCTGTCACAACTCCTACAGTAACAAAAACAATCTGGATTTTTTTAGCCCAAAAATTCTCCAAACTTATATGATAATAGATTATTTTCTTTATATTAATCCTTATTTGTTACATTTCAGAATGCTACTTAAGATGTTTATTTATCTCTGCTTTACAACTAAACTGAGTTAGAGGCAGGCCTGTGCTAGGAATTTTGCTAATGAAGACCTTGAAAAAAGATCTCAACCTCTTACCCTCCTCCCTCATGGCCCTTAACTATGGAGGCAATTGGTCAGAAGACTGGGGAATGCCCAGATTTCCAGTGCCATGGGAAAGACAACTTTGTGGCTCCATTTGTAGCCCCTATACTTCCCAGAGTCCTAAATTTATCCTTCATTTTATGCTTTTTTCAAAAAATAATATACACAAAGGAAAGTACACAAATTGCAAGTGTACAGTGATGAAGTTTTACAAACTGTTTCACACATGATTGTAACCAGCACCAAATCAATAAACATTACCAGGCTGGGTGTAATCCCAGCACTTGGGAGGCTGACACAGGAGGGTCACAGGTTTGAGGCCAGCCTCAGTAACTTAGTGAGAACCTCAGCAACTTAGTGAGATCCTGTTTTAAAATAAAAAATAAAATAGAGTTGGGGGCATAGCTCAGAGGCAGAATGCCCCTGGGTTCAATTCCCCAGTACCAAAATAAGGAAAAAGGAAGGAAGGAAGGAAGGAAGGAAGGAAGGAAGGAAGGAAGGAAGGAAGGAAGGAAAACATTACTAGCTCTCAGAAACCCTTCATGATTTCAGTCATTCCCCACCCTAAATTCCAAAAGATACTGTCTGCTTTAGGGCTTTTCTCCCAAGTACACGACTATGCCCTGGAGCACAGGGATCAACCCTTTATCTCTTTGTGTCCCTGTAGGGCCTAGAATGGAATGTAGAGAGTGAAGGATAGTTAACTGTGCTCATCTCTAGGCATGAACCCCCAAACTACAGCTGTTTTTCAGACTCCTAAATAGGGTTACAGCAGGGCCCTGGGGTCAGACTGCCTGGGTTCAAACTTCCTGCCTCTATGACTTGCCACCTGTCCAGGCATGGGTAATTGCTTCATCTTTATGGACCTGGATTTCCTGATTTGTAGAAAAGATAAATTCTATAAAGATGTAGTGGGGATCGAGTGACATAGTGACAGAAAGCTCCCTTGTACGTAGTCAGTGCTCATCATCTTTGCTTTTCAGATCTGTCACCCATAACAGCTCCTTCAGCATCCCACCTGCCCCTTTGTAAGTCAGACAAGGATGGCCACAGAGTGTCTGCCTCACCTGCACCTGTTGTAGAGGTGTGCAGGCAAGTGTCCTGTAGGGCTGTGCCAGTGATACCTACAGCAATGACCTTCCTGTTGGTGCTCAGACAATGCAGGACAAAGGTCTCTTGGGGTGAGTGCTGGAGATGGGGGATGTCGCAAATTTCTGCAAGGGAGGAGGGAAAATGCTTCTTGCTCTTGTGGAAACTACCGTTCAAAGGAGAACCCAGCAAAATGATAAATGCATGTGCATGTGCGTGTGCACGCGCACATACACAGACACACACCAGCTATATAGTAAGATACTGTGTTGGGGTTGGTAGCAGTTTTCAGTGTTTCTCAAGCAATTTTGTCTGAATGAAGGAAAGCAAAAGCTTTTCAGGAGCACCTAGCCCAGGTAGGCACTGAGTGCTGACAAATATTTGCCAGTACTTTCCTCTGTGCTGTACTACCATCACTCAGAATACACTTTCAAGTAGTTGGAGATCCACTGGGTATAAGGGACAATTCATTTGTTCAGCCACTGTGTCTTAGGCACTGTGATTGGCTCAAACTCGCCCCTAAAGAGATCAAGACCTACACCCTGGACGAGCAATGTTGTCTTCATGGAAATGATATTCTAATGCGGAAGACAGACAATGAACACATATGGAGATGCACAACCTCATGTCAGGTCGTGATGCCCACTGGGTACTGAAGCCCAGGGGCCTGGGAGGCGCTGGGCAATGAATGGCCGGAAATGACTTGGGCGGCATGAAGGGCTCTGCGGGTGGTGTGAAGTGAAGGGGGAAAGGGCTCACGTCTTACTCTCAGCACGGCTTTAGGGAACATGCTCAGTATCTGTGGGAAGCCAGTGGGGATGCCATGGGAGGGGCTCTGGACTGGCCTTGACGGATGCTCCTGTCCTGGTGTGGCCCTTCAGATGCACAGTTTCTTTGATGTCTCACTTTTCATTTCCGTAACTCAGGATAGGGGAGCCAGAATGCAGAAGGTTATTAGTCTTAAAACAAGCACAATGCTCATGACCCCCTCCTGGGCGGGAAGCAGCGCCAGGAGCACAATGGCCGCTGGGCCCAGGTGATCTTACTCAGGGGAGGCTGGCAAGGCTCCCTCCACAGAAGAAAAGACTAGAGGTGTGCTGTCTAAAAAGATGCTCACTGCCACGATCTGCTCCTAATTATATCTAGGACCAGGCTCCTAACTACATGCCCCAGACCAGAGAAGTAGAACTGAGAGTCCTGGATGGAGCCTCCTGCCCCTGCATGCCCAGAGCCCTGGGATGGGGAGCAGCATGTGTCAACATTCCCTGCGAATTGTCCCGACTCCTGAGGACCAAGGGACTGAGATGGGACTCAAATGCCTCCCCCAAGTTTTCCAAGAGTAATTTCATCATTACTTTTTCCTCATCAGGTCCAGTGTTAGAAGCTGGCAAAAGATCCTCTTTCTGCCTACATCAAAGTAGAAACAAGCTGAGCATGGTGGTGCACGCTTGTAATCCCAGTACTTGGGAGGCTGAGACAGGAGGATCCGGGTTCGCAGCCAGCCTCAGCTACTTAGTGAGGCCCTCCGCAACTTCGTGAAACCCGGTTTCAAAATAAAGTATAAAAAAAATAGGGCGGGGGCTGTAGCTCGGAGGTAAAATGCCCCTGGGTTCAATCCCCGGTACCACAAAAAAATAAAAAGTAGAAAAAAAATAATTTGGAGTTCCTGTAATGAAAACTTCAAGTTCAGAGGTCTAAAGGCCCTTGTAAGAAAAATCAAAGGGGAGGTAGATTTTGAAGGCACTTTCAACACATATTGTTAATTCAATATAAGGATATAATAGTAACTATTATGAAAATTTCCTTTTTCCTCTACTTAATTCTGTGAACACCTCCTAATACCTAAACCCAGAAATTTAAGAAGGTGGCAGATCTAGAAAAAAGATTCACCCAATTGTTCATTCTGTGAACTTTTTCTTTCTTTCTCTTTCTTTTTATCATTTAACTCCTCATTTTAACATAATTTATGACAAATATTGTACTAATAATACAAGGAATTTTTGAATACCCTTCTCCCAAGTTCCAAATATTAGCTTTTGCTTTTGTTTTTGTTTTTCATTCTTTTTTATTAGTTGACATAATAATTATGCATATTCACAGAGTAACATGTGATAGTTCAGTACATGCATGCAATGTGTACTGACAACTCAGGGTGATTAGCATTTCCAGCTCCTTAAACATTTATCATTTCTTCCTGTTGGGAGTCTTTGAACTCCTCTTTTATAGTTCTTTATAAAATCCAAACATTAACACTTTGGTTTTCTTGCTCTCATTGTTTTCTGAATTCTTTGAAAGTGAATTATAGAAGTGACACCTGTTTCCCCATTCAGTGTAAATTTCTTCAAAACAAGTAGAAATATTCTTTACATAACAGATGTACAATGATACAAATCAAAAAAATTAACATTGACAATGTTAGTCCTAGAATATTGACCTTATTAATAGTTTTCCAATTGCCATTAATTTTTTATATTAAAAGAAGCTCCCGGATGATATATGGTATCCAGTTGTCATGTCTATTTAGATTCTTTTAAACTGAAGTAATTTCTTGGTTTTGCTTTGTCTTTCTTGACATTAACATTTTTGTTTGTTTGTTTGTTTGTTTGTTTTGTGGTACTGGGGATTGAACCCAGGGGCATTCTATCTCCGGGCTACACCCCCAGCCCTATTTTTTATTCTTTATTTTGACACCGGGTCTCACGAAGTTGCGGAGGGCCTCACTAAGGAGCTGAGGCTGGCCGTGAACCCGGATCCTCTTTTTCTCAGGTTCCCAAGTACTGGGATTACAAGTGTGCGCCACCATGCCCGGCTAACATTTTTGAAAAGTACAATCAAAATATTTGTTAGAACAACCCTCCACTGAGGTTTGTCTGACGTTGTTTTCATGATATGGTTCAGGATGTGCATGCAGGAAATGATGTTGTGTCTTTCTTGGTCCCTCACATCCAGAAGCACATGAAGTTGATACGCTCCGTAGCTGGTGACAGTGACTTGCATTGCTTGTTAAGGTGGTGTTAAAGTATTATGAAATCTCCCTTTGTCTTAGGCATGTGCTAGGCTAGTGGTTCTTAAACTTTTGGCCTTAGGAATACTCTTAAAACTTATTGAGGCTCCTGAAGAACTTTTGTTTATGTTTGTTATATCTACTAATATTTATTGCTTTAGAAAGTAAAACTGGGGAATTAAAACATATCAATTTGTTACTTTGTTTATAAGTAACAATAATAAAGCCATTACATTGGAATATGAATAATATATGCCTTACTAAAAGTAACTATATTTTAAATATAGCCGGGATTGATGGTGCATACCTGTAATCCCAGTACTTGGGAGGCTGAGACAGGAGGATTTTAAGGCTCGAGGACAGCCTCAGCTACTTAGTGAGACCCTGTTTCAAAATAAAAAGTAAAAAGGGCTGAGTTCAATCCCCAGTACTCCCCCTGCCAAGAAAAGAAAAGAAAAGAAAAAGAACCCACAAAACTTTTTTTTTTTTTTGCGGTACCGGGGATTGAACGCAGGGGCGTTCTACCTCCGCGCTACGCCCCCAGCCCTATTTTTTATGCTTTATTTTGAAACCGGGTCTCACTAAGTTGTGGAGGGCCTCACTCAGGAGAGAGAGAGAGAGAGAGAAAGATAGGGGAGAGAGAGCGAGAGCTGAGGCTGGCCGCGAACCCAGATCCTCCGGTCTCCGCCTCCCAAAGTACTGGGATTACAAGCGTGCGCCACCACGCCCGGCTACCACAAAACTTATAGTTTATGCATTAAAACAAAAGTATGTATTAAAAGAAATATAAAAACAAAAAGGAAATAGTGAATGGAATGTTACTGTTTTGCATTTCTGCAAACCTCTTTAATGTCTGGCTTAATGGAGAGCAGCTGGATCGCCATACCTGCTTCTGGAGTCAATCTGTTGCATTATGTTTTTTGATTTGAACTATATGAAGAAAAAATATACATTTGTAATTAGAAAAGGAAGAGCTATTTTAGTAGCCTTTTCAGGTGATTGTGGCTAATCTTTTTTGATTTTGTACCAAAACTCAATAAGTGGTAGTTTGTTAAAGGTTAATTGCAATATAAAATCCAAAACCCTATCAGTGAACATTTTGTTCTCTGTTACATTAAAATCCACTGGTATATTGTGTCCTTGGAATGGATTTCTGTAACATCAGACATTGGTCATTTGGAAAATTTTGGTTCTCAGAGTTATACATCTTCCAAATGTTGCCACTTGTTTATACAAAACAACAGCAAAAACAAAACACCTTTGTCAATATCACTACTGATCTCTTCAGAGATGATGGGAAACTATGAAATTTATGGTGGTGGATGTAAATTTTCTAAAAATTTAAGTCTTTACTTGAGTGTCAAATTTTTATAGTCAGTTGTTTTCTTTGAAGTGACAGGTTTACTTTGAAAACAAAATTGTCCACCAATTTCCAAAGCCTGAATTGCTATAGCTTGTCAGTTCTTTCTCTTTCTTTTCTTTCTTTTCCCTTCCTTCCTTCCTTCCTTCCTTCCTTCCTTCCTTCCTTCCTTCCTTCCTTCCCTCTCTCCCTCCCTCCCTCCCTCCCTCCCTCCTTCCCTCCCTCCCTCCCTTCCATTCTTTTTTTTCCTTTTTTTGTGGTACTGGGGATTGAACCTAGGGGCATTCTGTCTCTGAGCTACACCCCCAGCCCTATTTTATTTTTTACTTCTTTGAAACAGGGTCTCACTAAGTTGCTTTTCGTTAGAAAACCTGTCTCAGTCTCTGAAGTACTGGAATTACAAGCATGCACCGCCACGCCTGGCTTCTCAGTTGTTCTTTCAAGTAAAGATGATGTTACAGGAAAAAAGTAGTTAGTACTCACAACAATTGCTTTTTCTAGGCAACCACTGTGCTTTGTATGCAGCCTGAGTTCTGTACGCACACTCTCCATAGTTGAGCATTCAAGGGTCAAGACTTCATAGAGTTAATAAACTCTACTGCTTCATCAAGGACTTTTAAAAGGACTTTTATCTATCTATCTATCTGTTTGTTTGTTTATTTTAGTGGTACAGGGGATTGAACCCAGGGGCATTCTACCTCTGAGCTCCACCCCGGGCCTATTTTTTCTTTTTATATACTTTCATTGGTGCATTATAGTCTCACCTCATAAAGCAGTTCACAGTGATAGTGACGTCCATGCACAGAGCACACCGAGGGCGGGCTTTCCTTCAGCTCCCTCCCCACCCCCCTTCCCCACACAGGGTATCGAAATTGACATTGATATTCCCAAATATGTAATAAAGTCGATGGAAGTAATTCCTTCCTTGATCCTCTCTCTCCCCCCTCCCCTTCCCTTAGACCACCTACCTCCCTGACTCCACTGAAGTTTCTCCTCCATTATCTGAAAACATAGGACCCTTCACTTTCTGTGACTGGCTAATCTCACTTAACATAATTCTTCAGGTCCATCCATTTTCCTGCAAATGACATAATTTTGTTCTTTATTGCTGAGTAGAATTCCATTGTCTGGATATTCCACAGTTTTGTCATCCATTTATCTGTCAATGGACACCTAGGTTGGTTCCATAATTTGGCTATTGTGAATAGTGCTGCTATGAACATGGATATGCATGTATTTCTATAATTCTCTGATTTCTGTCCCTTTGGAAAGATACCCAGGAGTGGTATAGCCAGATCACATGGTGGCTCCATTCCCAATTTTCTGAGGAATCTCCACATTGATTCCATAGCAACTGCACTAAGTAGCAATCTCACTAACAGTGTAGAAGAGTTCCAATTTCTCTACACCCTCACCAGCATTTATTGTTTTTTGACTTCTTGATGATTGCCATTCTGATTGGGGTTACTTGGAATCTCAGTGTAGTTTTGATTTGCATCTCCCTGATTGCTAATGATGTTGAACATTTTTTCATATATTTAATGGCTATTTGTATCTCTTCTTTTATGAAGTGTCTATTTAGTTCAATTGTTCATTTCTTGATTGGGTTATTTGGTTTTTTTGCATAAAGTCTTTTAAGTTCTTTGTATATTCTAGATATCAGTCCTCTATCAGAGGGATAGCTGGAAAAGATCTTCTCCTATTCTTTAGGCTTTCTCTTTAGATGATTTCTCTTGATGATTTCCTTTGAGGAGCACAAACTTTTTAGTTTAATGTCATCCCATTTTTTTTTTTTTTTTGCGGTACCGGGGATTGAACCCAGGGGCGTTCTACCTCCACGCTACACCCCCGGCCCTATTTTTTGTACTTTATTTTTGAAACCGGGTCTCACGAAGTTGCGGAGGGCCTCACTAAATAGAGAGAGAGAGAGAGAGAGACAGGGAGAGAGAGAGAGAGAGAGAGAGAGAGAGTGTTTGCGTGCACGCGCGCGTGCGCGAGCTGAGGCTGGCCGTGAACCTGGATCCTCCAGTCTCCGCCTCCCAAAGTACTGGGATTACAAGCGTGTGCCACCACGCCCGGCTTCATGTCATCCCATTTTTAAATTCTCATTTTAATTTCCTGAGCTTTGGGGTTCTTGTTGATGAAGTTTCTACCTTTGCCTATATGTTGGAGTGTTGGAGGTATAACCTCCTCTAGTAGCTTCAATGTCTCTGGTCTAATTTCCAGGTCTTTGATCTATCTTGAGTTGACTCCTGTGCAGAGTGAGAGGTAAGGATTTAATTCCATTTTTCTACAAATGGATAACCAATTTTCCCACCACCATTTGTTGAATAGGCTGTCATTTCTCCAACATATGTATCTGGCACCTTTGTTGAAAATCAATTGGCTATAAGCATGTGGATTTGTTTCTGTATCTTCTATTCTGTTACATTGGTCTACGTGTCTGTTTTTGTGCCAATACCATGCTGTTTTTATTACTACAGCTCGGTAGTATAATTTGAAGTCAGGAATTGTGATACCTCCTGCATGGTTCTTATTGATGAGAATTACTTTGGCTATTCTGGGTATTTTGTTTCTCCATATGAAATTTATGGCTGATTTTTCTAGGTCTGCAAAGAATAAATTTTTTTTTTTTTGCAGTACTGGGAATTAAACGCAGGGGCGTTCTATTTCCGCGCTACGCCCCCGGCCCTATATTTTATACCTTATTTTGAAACTGTGTCTCACGAAGTTGCGGAGGGCCTCACTAAGGAGAGAAAGAGAGAGAGAGGGAGAGAGAGACAGAGAGAGAGAGACAGAGAGAGAGAGACAGAGAAAGACAGAGAGCTGAGGCCGGCCGCGAACCCGGATCCTCCGGTCTCTGCCTCCCAAAGTACTGGGATTACAAGCGTGCGCCACCACGCCCGGCTGCAAAGAATAATATTGATATTTTGATAGGGATTGCATTGACTCTGTAGATCATTTTTGGTAGAATGGCCATTTTAATAATATTTATTCTGCCTATCTAAGAGCAAGAGAGATCTTTACATCTTCTAAGATCTTCAATTTCTTTCTTTAGTGTTTTATAATTTTCATTGTAGAGTTCTTTTACCTCCTTGGGTAGGTTTATTCCTAGGTCTTTTATTGGTTTTGAAGTTATTGTGAATGGAATTGTTTTCTGGATTTCTTTTTCAGTGGATTCATGGTTGGCATATAGAAAAGCTACTGATTTTTTTATGTTTTTATTGGTGCATTGTAGTCCCACATCACAATGAGTATCAGTTTTGTGTTAACATACATGCACACAGCTCTTGGTGTCCCTCCCCCCCAAGCTACTGATTTTTTAAGATTGATTTTGTATCTTACTACTTTGCTGAATTTGTTAATCAGCTCTAGAAATCTTTTGGTTGAGTTTTTTGGTCATCTAAATATAGGATCATGTCATCTGCAAATAGAGATAATCTTAATTCTTCTTTTCTTATTTGAATTCCTTTGACATCCTTCTTTTGTCTTATTGCTCTGGCAAGAGACTCGAGGACTATATTCAAGAGGAGTGGTGATAGTGGGCATCCTTGTCTTGTTCCTGATCTTAAAGGGAATTCCTGTAGTTTTTCCCTATTCAATATGATGTTGCTTTGGGTTTATTGTATATTGCCTTAATGATGTTGAGGTAAGTTTCTTCTATTCTGATTTTCTGCAGCGTTTTTAACATGAATGGGTGTTGGGTTTTGTCAAATGCTTTTTCAGCATCTATTGAGATAATCATGTGATTTTTGTCCTTAGTTCTAATTATGTGGTGAATAACATGTATGAATGTATGTATGTTGAACCAGTCTTGCATTCCTGGGATGAAACCAACTTGGTCATGGTGTACAATTTTTTTGATGTGATTTTGAATGCACATCACTAGTATTATGTTTAGAATTTTTGCATCTATGTTCATCCAAGATATTGGTCTGTAATTTTCTTTTCTTGAGTGATCTTTATTCAATGTTAATATTTAGTATTACTCCTCATAGAAGGAGTTTGGAAAGATTCCATCTCTTTTAATTTCACGGAATAACTTGTGAAGTATTGGGTTCAGTTCTTCTGTAAAGGTTTTGTAGAATTCAGCTGGGAATCCATCTGGACCTGAGATTTTCTTTGTTGGAAGTCTTTTTATTGCTGTTTCTATCTCTTTGCTTGCTATTGCTCAGTTTAGGTTTTCTGTATCTTCTTGGTTCAATTTAGGTAGGTTGTATGTGTCTAGAAATCTGTTGATTTCTTCTGTGTTTTCCAGTTTATTGGAGTATAAATTTTCAAAATAGTTTCTGATGATCCTCTAGATTTCCCCATTGTCTGTGATGATGTCTCCTTTTTCATTTCTGATTTTAATAATTTGGGTTGATTCTTTCTTTCTTTTGGTTAGGTTGGCTAAAGGTTTATCAATCTTGTTAATCTTTTCAAAGAACCAGCTTTTTGCTTTGTTGAGCCTTTGTATTTTTTGTTGTTGTTGTTCTCTATTTCACTGATTTCTGCTTTGATTTTAATGATATCCTGCCTTCTACTGGCTTTGGGATTAGACTGTTCCTGTTTTTCTAGGTCTTGGAGGTGTGTCATTAAGTTGTTTATTTGGTGACTTTCTGTTTTTCTTATGTGGGCACTCAGTGCTATAAATTTTCCTCTTAAGACCACCTTCAAAGTGTCCCATAGATTTTGGTATGTCGTGTCTCTATTTTTGTTTAATTCTAGGAATTTTTTATTTCTCTGCTTATTTCTTCTCTGATCCAAACCTCATTCAAGAGTGTATCATTCAATATTTATTTATTTATTTATCTATTTTTGTGATACTGGGGATTGAGCCCACGGGCATTCTACCTCCAAGCTATACCTCCCGGCCCTATTTTATTTTTATTTTGAAACAGGGTCTTGCTAGGTTGATGAGAGTCTCACTACTTGCTGAGGCTGTCCTTGAACTTGTGATCCTCCTGTCTCAGCCTTCCAAGTACTGGGATTACAGGCATGTGCGACCACACCTGGCTCAGTCTCCGAGTTTTTATATAATTTCTTTTGGTCTTCCTGTTGTTGATTTCTACTTTCTTTCCATTATGATATGAAAAGATGCAGGGAATTACGTTACATTTTTTGAATTTGCTGGTACTTGCTTTGTGGAGAAGGTTCCAGGAGTAGCTGAGAAGAATGTGTATTCAGCTGTTGTTGGTTGGAATATTCTGTATATCTCTATTAGGTTCAATTGGTTTACAGTGTTCTTTAGGTCTGAAGACTCATCTTTTGCCTGGAAGATTGATCTAGTGGTGTGAGTGGTGTGTTAAAGTCTCCCAATATTATTGTGTTTGGTTCTATTAGAGACCTAATGTCTTGAAGAGTATTTTTATAAAAGTGGGTGCACCCACATTTGGGGCATAAATGTTTACTATCATTGCATCTTCTTGTTGGATTGTTCCTTTTATTAATAAGAACTGACTTGCTTTGTCTCTTCTGATATGTTTTAGCTTAAAGTCGGCTTTGCTACCCCTGCTTGATTTTGGTCTCATTTTCATGGTATATCCTTTTCCATCATTTTGCCTTTAGCCTATGGGTATTTTTGCCTGAAAGGTGAGTTTCTTGCAAGCAGCATATTGTTGGATTATGTTCTTTGATTCACATTGCCAGTCTATGCCTTTTAATTGGGGAGTTTAGACCTTTGACATTCAGTGTTATTATTGAGAGATGATTTTTGTTTTCTGTCATTTTGAGTTATATTTTCTGCTTGATGTAGTGTTATTTCTTCTTCTCTTAGTTGTCCATCTGGTGGAATTCACCTCTCCTCTGGTTCTGGTATTTGCTTCTTTTTTTTCATCTTTGTATTTTATTTATTTAAGTATTTTCTTAGTACTGGCCTGGTATTCATGAATTCTTTTAGTTTCTGCTTGTCTTGGAAGGTTTTTATTTCTCCATAAATTTTGAATGATATCTTTGCTGGATATAACAGTCTTGGTTGGAAGTTGTTTTCTTTCAGGGTCTGGAGTACATCATACTAGCCCCTCCTAGCTTTCCTTGGGTTGAGAACTCTGGAGTGATTCTTATTGTATTTCCCTTTCATGTCACCCATTCTTTTGTTCTAGATGCTTTTAAGATTCTTTTCTTGCCTCTCTGTTAATTATTTTGGTTATTATGTGGTGTGGGGAAGTTCTTCTTTGATCTTGCCTTGTTGGTGTTCTAAATGTCTCCTGTATATGGATGTCCAAGTCTTTTTCTATGTTTGGGTAATTTTCTGATATAATTTCTCTGAAGAGTTTTCTTTTTTTTAAATTTTTTTATTGATGCATTGTAATCATACATCTTGATGGGTTTCAGGGTCGTAGAAGTATACATGCACACACTGGTCAATTAGCCCTCCCCTGATTCCCACCCCCATTCCCTCACCCTTCCCTCCTTCTCATGCTCAGCACAGTAGTTGACTTTGATGAAATTGTGTATGTCCATCCTGTGCATTAGGGTGCTTCCCTCTCCCCCTGTCTCCCTCAGTTAGGCTACCTTCTTTACTCATCTAAGGTTTTCTCTATCTTTGTCTGGAGTCCCTCCTATACCCTATTCTCCATAGCTTCCCCATATTAGAGACAGCATCCGACTTTTCACTTTTTGTGACTGACAAATCTCACTAAGCATAATGTTCTCTAATTCCATCCATTTCCCTGAAAATGACGTAATTTTGTTCTTCTTTATGGCTGTGTAAAATTCCATTGTGTACATATCCTATCCATTTCATCTGTTGATGGACATCTTGGCTGGTTCCATAGATTGGCAATTGTGAATTGTGCAGCTATAAACATAGATACTCATGCATTAGTCTGGTAATTTGGTTTCCATTTTTTTGGGTAGATACCTAGAAATGGTATTGCTGGGTCATATGGTAGGTTCATTCCCAGTCTTCTGAGGATCTTACACACTATTTTCCAAAATTGTTGCACTAATTTGCAATCCCACCAACAGTGTATTAGAGCTCCTACTTCTCCACATCCTCACCAGCATTTGTTATTGTTTGTGTTTTTAATGATTGCCATTCTAATTGGGGTTAGGTGAAATCTCAGGGTAGGTTTGATTTGCATCTCTCTGATGGCTAATGATGTTGGACATTTTTTCATACATTTATTGGCCATTTGTATTTCTTCTTTTGTGAAGTGCCTATTTAGTTCACTTGCCCATTTTTTTGATTGGATTGTTTGTTTTTTTAGTGGTGAGTTTCTTGAGTTCTCTGTATATCCTAGATATTATCCTCTATCAGAGGAGGATCTGGCAAAAATCTTCAGAGTCTGCAGCCTGCTGGTTGGGATTTAATTCCCCACAGACCCCACGGCGGCTCTGCTGGTTGTGAACCCATGAAACTCTGCAGAGTTCTGACTTCTGCCCTCTGTGGTCACTGGGCCTAAGCTCAGCAGGGTCAGAGATTACTATGTTCTGGGCCTGTGGCCTGGCTGGCTGAGCTTTGATTGCCCAGGGACACCATGGCTGATATGCTGGTTGTGATCACATGGAGTACTGTTAGTCCCTGGTGTGCATGCATGCCAAGCCCAAACTCTCCTCGCAGAGAGAGTGTTGAGTTCCCAGCCTGTAGCTGTGATCACTTGAACCCTGCAGGCCCCTAGCTTCCCTGTTTTCAGGGCCCAAGCGCTAGCAGGGAGAGATTGTACCTACTGTACTGGGCCCGGAGCTGGCATGTCTCAGTTATTTAGCCCCAGGGACACCGCTGCTGCTTTGGGTGGCTGCAATCACAGGAGACCTTGTTGGCCTCTGGCCTTGGTGCTTGTAGTGCCCAAACAGCGCCAGGCATGAGTTTATATTCTTCTGAGCCTGCAGCATGGTTGACTGAATTATTTCACCCCACAGGCACCACAGCTGGCAGTCCTGTGTTGATTGTTGGAAGCCCTACAGGAATGCCATGAACTGCTAACCCTAGGTACCTCCTTCCCACATGTCCCTAGGGACTGTCTGCTAAATCACATTTCTGCTGTGTCCAACTGTAGCCCCTGCCCCCACCTCCACAGAGATGATTTGCAAACTCACAGACCCCGCAGTTCTGTTTGTTGCCACATAAGACCCCATGTCGCAACCTCCCACAGGGCAGGCTCCCTCTGGGATGGTTTGTTAACTCACGGTCTTGATGAGCATCACTTGGGTCCCTGCAGGCAGAGATGAGTTCAGCTGCAGCTACAGGATTTCATACTGCGGTCTAGCTGGGCTGTCTGGGCAGTCCAGTCTTGAGGTATTTGAGCGTGGAGAAAACAGTGTGATTGTGTTTGATGACAGTCTTTAGTCACTGGCTCGACAAGATTCTGCTGCTTCTTTGCTCGAGTTGATTTCTGGGACCCACAGGTCCTGGCAGCCACCAGCCCAGTGCGGACTCAGCAAGATGGCACTGCCTCTGCTTTTCGCTCTCCAGTTGAGATGAGTGGAGCTCTTTTCAGTCCTCTGCTCTCTGTGCTGCCTCCAGTTCTACCATGTTTCCCTTGTCTGTCTTCTGTTGAATTCTGACTGCTTTATTTCCCTTGCCTGGAAGCAGTCAACTCTGGTTGAGTTCCGAGTCTTAGAGCACCTGAGACATGCTGTGTCCCTCTATTCTACCATCTTTAATTTCCCTATTTTTTTTCATTTTGAAACAGAATCTAAGTTGCTGAGGGCCTCTCTAAGTTGCTGAGCCTGGCTGCAAAACTGCGATCCTCCTGTCTCAGCCTCGCAAGTACTGGGATTACAGGTGTGTGCCACCACATCCGGCTAAAACTGCATTTGTTTTTAAACCCAAGGTGAAGATTACAGTGACTACTGATGTAGCTTGGTGCCACTGCTTTGATTTGCACTAAGGCGCCAGCTGTTTACACATATTGTAATTTGTGCAGATGTCAACACAGTGAAAAAGGGAAAGAATGTCTGAGACACTGCAAGTGTCTCAGAGACCCCAGGTCTAGGGAAGAAGACAGTGAGATACTAACATTTATTTAATACATATGTTCTAGACAGGAATAGTGGCACACGCTTGTAAGCCCAGTACTTGGGAGGCTGAGACATAAGGATTGCAGGTTTGAAGCCAGCCTCAGCAACTTAGTGAGATCTTGTTTCAAAATAAAGAAAGTAAAATAGGGCTGAGGGTGTAACTCAGAGGTAGACTGCCCCTGCATTCAATCCCCAGCAATCCTCTCTCCTTCTAAAAACCACATGTTCTATCTTCCAGGAATTCAAAGTCTAGTTGAAGAGGCAGACCAACTTACAAGACATAGATTGAGGGAAGAATCCATGAGTAAATATAAATCATTGGTAATATTTTACATTTATTTATTTATTTAATGGTGCTGGGGATTGAACACAGGATCTCACATACACTACGCAAGAGCTCTACCACTGAGCTAAATCTCCAGCCGTTTTTAAATTTTTATTTTGAGATAGAGTCTTGCTAAGTTGCCCGAGCTGGACTTGAACTTGCAATCCTCCTGGCTCAGCCTCCAGAGGATCTGGGATCATAGGCATGCACCAGCCATTGGTAATATTTTAGTTCTTCTTTTGGATAGTGAGTTCATGGGGATTAAGATCTTGTATAATATAATATGATGGCTACATATGACTGCTGATCACTTACAATGTAATTACACCTAACTGGGACCTGTTCTACATGTATAATTCCAGATTTTCACGCTCTCATATGGGAAAAAAGAGAATGTAACTATCTTTTCAATAATTTTTATATTGATTACACGTTGAAGTGATCATCTTTTGGATATACTGGGTTAAATAAAATAAAATATTAAATTGATTTTATCTGTTACTTTTTACATGTTAAAATTGAGCTACTAGAAAATTTAAAGCTACGTATGTGATTTGTATTATATTTCTATTGGACAGTACTATTATAAGTAAGTACTTAGGTAAAATAAAATGGTGTTTACAATTAAGGCCAACTGTAGGAATGATGATAAGGCATTACATGGGAGGGTCATTTTTCAACTGATTTGGAGCATTTGAGGTCAAGAGCAAAAATCACTTTATTTACCTAGTACAGTAAAGATTATTTAAATCATTTCATAAAGACAGGTTGCTAATGGAATGCAGAGAAAGGCAACTAACCCAGCCTTGGGAAGATTGAGAAAGCTTCCCAGAGAAAGAGATGTGTTGGTTGCAACTGAAAGTTAAATTCTTCAGGTGCATTAGGTGCAAGTGGGGAGGAAAGGAGAGGGTACTCGGGGGAGAAGGAACAGAATTTGCAAAGGCTTGGCCTTTGCTCATCGCCCGCTTGGAGAGCTCCAGAATTTATACGGGCTTATTGTAATACTGTTACATCACCACCTGCAGCTATTTACATAAAGTTCTATTTTCCCCGGGGCGCTCATATATAAAGGAGAAGATTTATTTTCCTTTCCTGCATGTCTCAAAAGAATCATGAATTCCAAAGTAGGTATTTTAAAATCTGGAAAACATCTCAGGCTCCTAGCAAGAGAGACTTTGCGATTCCTATTTAGTTCTACAGACATGCATGAGATTTTGCTTATCCCTATTTTGCCAAAATATGTGGCCTTTCCCTCCTAGGATAGTAAAAACTCAACTCTACAATGCACAGAGTTGCATAGGGCTCTCAGCAAGAAAGAGAGAAAAAGTCTGTAAAGACTTAAAAATTATGTTAGGGTTAATTCTGCAATAGTATTGCATCAGTATTAGATTTAGTGCCAAACTGAACAGGAGTTGAAAGTATTGCGGACCTTGATGATGGGCGATCATCCAGCCCATCACTACCTCGTCAATTGAGAAATAGGCCACAGTGAGTGGTGGGAGAGGATTTAAAGGATAGTCAGACCTCTAACTTGACTTTTCCTTTCTTTCTTTTTAGGTTAAAAAAAAATCGTGTCTCAAGTTCTCAATCATTCAAAAGCTAGAGAGTAGAAAATCTTTAGTGTGAACATAGCACATCCAAACTGCAAACCAAGGACCCAACTCCCCAGCGAACCTCTGTGGCCATCTCAGGTGGCACCTGCACATGTGGTCCCCCTTCTCTGAGCTTATTTGAGGCATCCTCTACGAGGATGTAGGTCTGAGAACAGGGGCCTCGTCTACCTTGTTAGTGAGTGCGTCTTTAATGCCAAGGCCACATCTGGCACACAGTGACTGCTCAAATGTACTTGTTAGCTTAACCCACAGTACATTTCATGACCAGTGACCTACGTGGAAATTTTTCTACTTGGCATTTTTTTTGGGGGGGAGATAATGGGGATTCTACCTCTGAGCTACACCTCCAGTCCCCTCATTTTTTTTGGAAAAGGGGTCACTCTAAGTTGCTGAGACTGGCTTTGAACCTGCGATCCTCCTGTCTCAGCCTCCCAAGTACTGGGATTACCGGCATGCGCCACCAGGCCTGTGTTGTTGAGAATGACAATGTGTCCAGTTAACTCAGATGCTCTCAATTCACCAGGAGGGTGAGTGAGTGAGAGATAGGACTCACTAACTGAACTGGTCTTTTAGAAGAGGAAGATCTAAGGATCCAAGACTGTCTCCCAGCCCCTCCTTTTCTCCTGCTTGTGACGACTCTGTCTCCTCAGAGCTGAGCACTTTACACATTATTTCTAGCCCTCCCACACCCCTGTGAGATGATGATTTTATATTGTCCTCATCTACATTGTACAAATGAGGAAACCAAGGCTCAGGGAGTGAATGCCACTTGCCCGAGTCTGTACAGTTGTGAATAAAGGACTTAGCTGTCATTTGCAGGCTGCTCCGTGCTCATTACCAAGGCTGGTCTCGCTCTGCCACCTGCGGGTAGTCTGGTCTCGGGTTCTGGAATGCAGGCAACTTGAGGAAGAATCAGTGTTTTGGGGGACTTGGGGAAAATGAAAGTGACGAGCAAGCAGTACCAGTGGACCCCAAGGCTTCCCGAGCACAGACCAGGGCCCGTGCCACACGGGCCACGTTACTGATGCTTCTCAACTACTCAGGGATATGGTTCGTTGTTGTTTTTTGATTTTTGGTATGGTGGATAGAACCCAGCGGCATTCTACTTCCAAGCTACATCCCCAGCCCTTTTAAATTTTTATTTTGAAATGGGGTTTTGCTAAGTTGCTGGGGCTGTCCTCGAACCTGTGATCCTCCTGTCTCAGCCTCCCAAGTACTGGGTTTGCAAGCATGAGCCACCACGCCCAGCAGGGATAATGTTTTATAGAGACAGGAATCTTGGGCTTGCAGAAGTTCCACTTTGCTCTTTTCACTGAATGGTATATAAAGTAACATTTCCATGATGCTTCTCGACTGTGTACTGTACCTGTTTCTAAATGCTCGATGCTTGTCAGCTTCTCGGATGCCCTCATCAACCCTGGGAGGTAAGTACTGCCATTATCTCATGTATAGATTTTCTTGGTCCACATTCTCACTACTGTAATCCCAGACAACTGACCACACAACTTAGAGGAAGGAAGATTTATTTGCTCACAGTTTTTTTGACATTTAGAGGTTCAGTTCTTATCCGGCAGATGTGCAGAGCTCAGGGCTTGGTGTTGGGAAGTGGACAGAGCACAAGGCTTTGATCTCACATCACGGAGGCAGGAAGCAGGGAGAACAAGCAAGGTGAGGAGGAACCATATAGTCCCCAAGGCCACATGCCCAGGGACCCTCCTTAGCAACCAAGTCCCACTTCTAGCATTGCTACCTTGTTTCCATGAGGGCTAGGGGGACATTTGAAATCCAAACCATTATATACACGATTATGTTGAGATACAGAGAGGTTAAGTAATGTGCCCAAGGACACACAGCTAGTAAGAGGTGAAGCCAGGCTTCAGATTTGGGCAGCCTGGTTCCAGAGTGTTTGTTCTTAAATCCTTACTCTATCTTTTCTCTCATACGTGGAAGATGGAGAGAAATTGAGAAATAAAAGGGACCTCAGATAAATGAGGGGAGATATAAGTAGGATAGTGGAAGAGGATTGGAGGAGGGAGGTGGGGAGTAGAAAAGGAGACTCGATGAAGGAAACAGTTTAAATAATAAGTTCATATATGAAGTTATCAATACCAATGTCAATAATATGTATGGGGAGGGGGAGGAAATGGGGTGGGATCCGGAGGGAAATACACAAAGTTTTGTGTGCATGTATGTTTCTATCACTCCGAACCTCATTATGATCTATAATTACAATATATCAAGAGAAGTATATTAAACAACTCTAAGCTTCTTTTCATATTATATTTTTTATATGAAGACGACAAGTCATGAATACATAATATAGGTCACATAGAAAAGCATCTATTATCTTTTATACAATGTGAATTATATTCTTCTGTATGTAATATTAAATATCTACCATCTTGATGTACAGAGATCTTTCTCACTGTAACATCTGTGTAATATTGCTTTATGGGGGTGTTGTGTGATTTATTTAGTCAGTCTCCTATTAATGGATATTTTGGTTGTATCCATGTCTTTTGCTAACAATAATAAAAATGTAGAATATAAATGATATATACATACATGCCATATATAATAATGAAATAGTATAATAATATAAATGCTATAATAAATATCCAGCACATGATCCTTTCCTGTCTGTGCGGTTCTATCTAGGGGGTAAATGGAGTTATTGAATCCAAGGCCATATACATTTGTACCCTTTACCCTGTGCAGATGGTAAAAGATACCAACTGTGGACTATGGCTACACTCACATAACATGCCGTCATAAGGCTCACACCTCACCGGCTGCACCACAGCATCTCCCAAGGACAGAATAGTGGAAAAGCTATAAGTGTTATATAGGAAAAGGTCAGAAACTTGAGCCCAGTCAAATGTCTGGCCAGAAGTCCCACAAGCCAGAAGCACAACAGAAAGTACTTGGTAATTATACTCAAGGGAAATAGTATCAAGACCATTATACCAATAACAGTTCCCTTTTTGGGAGCCTGGCTTTCCGCAGTGCCCTTTTCTCTGCAGAGAGAGGAAGGTGGTTGAATTCTAGGAAATGCTGCTGCATTCCAAACACAGACAGGAAGCATGTTACCTTCCCACTGAGCATGGGGAGGAACTGCTCATCTGGACAGCCAACAGCCCTCTGAGCTTACATAGATAAAATCATGGTTCAAACTTCTGGTTCAAATTTTGGTGACTTTGCTGAGTACAGAGTTCTGGGTGCTAATCAGAAAGAAATAGGCGGGACCCATCTTGTTCCTAGAGCCTCTGTAGGCTCTGAGGGATGTGGGACGTTCATTCTTCCTGGGAAATGCACTGAGCTGAGTGATGCAATCCTGTGTGATTTGAGTTCTTTCTTTATACTTTTGGAGATAATGTTTTCCAAAATTTTTAATAAGGAACACATATTACTTTTGTAATCAGGATAAATAAATAAGAGCCATTTAAATGAAAATGATTCTTTCAAATGGTCCAGCAGCCTTCTGCATATGAGATACATGGGCCCCAGGAATTACGTATCTAAGACTTTCCTTCAGCCTCTTGTCACCTAAGAATGCTGCAGATGTGAATCCCCTCTAGGATGAGCACGCCTCTCCTTTTAGCTATTCTTCCTAACTCTGATTCTAGCAATGAGCTCCTTACTGGAATGTGCAGTACAGTGGGGTTTCAGGTGGCAGAGGCAGGGACACCATATACCCAAAGGGGAAAACGTGCGGGAAGGCAGGGTGGCTGTGTGAACAGGCCTGGAAAGAAAGCCACAGGGCACCAAGGCCTCACTGCTCTGAGTTCTCCAGGCTCTCTGCAGCTACCCCTCTACATCATGATTGAAAAGATTCTAGAAGAGAAAATTCTGATTAAGCACAAATTGATGCTCCCCTGCCTCTCATTGCTAGGGGGAGTTAAAATCAATCCAACCTGCATGGCAGTGTGGTAATAATAGATGAAGATTCCAATAATGTAATTCTATTCTTGAGGGAAATGTTGTTTACTGAAATAATTGCAGCATTATTAATAAATCTGAAAAACAAGACATCACATGAATATTTAATAATTGGGAAATAATTATATAAATTAAGGTATATACACACAATGTAATATTGTGCAGCCATTAACATTTTTAAGTTACAACTTATTATTTTTTTTTGTGTGTGGTGCTAGGGATTGAATCCGGGGGCATTCTACCTCTAAGTTAAACCCCTAGCCCTATTTTATTTTTTTATTTGGAAACAGAGTCTTGCTAAATTGCTGAGAGCCTTGCTAAGTTGCTGAGGCTGGCCTCAAACCTGTGATCCTCCTTTCTCAGCCTCCCAAATACTGAGATTACAGGTGTGTGCCACCGTGCCTGGCAAGCTATAGCTTTATTTTATTTATTTATTTATTTTTAAATACACTTTTATTGGCGCGTTGTAATCTCACATCATAATGAAGTTCAGAGTGTTGGGGATGTACATCACACAGCACTTGGTGACCTTCCCCCGGCTCCCACCTTACTCTCTTCCCTTCCCTGTACATGATAGTGAGATGGCATTGATAATTTCATATATGTATGTAGTGTCAATGGAAGTGTTTCCTTCATTAATTCTCCCCCATCCTATCCTCCCCTAAACCCCCTCCATTGCTCCACTGGGGTTTCTCCTCCTTTATCTTGAGTCCCTCTTGTATCCTGATTTCTCCCTGGCTCCCATATATAAAAGAAAACATATGACCATTCACTTTTGTGAATCTCAGTTAACATAATGTTCTATAGATCCATCCATTTTCCTGAAAATGACATAATTTTGTTCTTTATTGCTGAGTAGAGTTCCATTGTATATATATCCCATAACTTTGTAATCCATTCATCACTGAAATGTACAAAAGTTATTTATTTTATGATTAAAATTGTGCAAAATAAATTCATAGAAATAAAACTAAGAAAAGATACTAAAATGCTAAATGTTAGTCTTTGTGTGATTGGGATTGTGAGAAATTTAATATTTTACTCCTAATTTTCTATAATGAGCATGAATTTTTTAAAATTAAAGACATGTACTCATTGAAAATGTTATCAGCAGATTAAAGACTTAGCTACATGCATGTATGACATGTCCATGATTAATGTAACTCTTGGTGTGAAAAGTGGGCTAATTTCTGGACCATTTGTTAATTAGTGAAAATCTGGTTTAGATTTCAGTGTATCGCCACTGAAGTCAGTACCAGGGGCCAATAAAATGCTTTGAGGGGCTTATTAGAAGTATCTTAAGTTGCCGGGCGTGGTGGCGCATGCTTGTAATCCCAGTACTTTGGGAGGTGGAGACCGGAGGATCTGGGTTCACAGCCAGCCTCAGCTCGCTTGCTCTCTCTCTCTCTCTCTCTGTCTCTCTCTCTCTCTCTCTACTTAGTGAGGCCCTCCACAACTCCGTGAGACCCAGTTTCAAAATAACGTATAAAAAATAGGGCCGGGGATGTAGCGTGGAGGTAGAACCCCCTGGGTTCAATCCCCGGTACCACAAAAAAAAAAAAAAGAAGTATCTCAAGTAATTGAAGATTCATTTTAACTAGTACAGATTTTATATAACCAGTAATATATTCAATAAAGCCCTAATTTTTTCTTGCTAAATAAGTTAAATAAATCTCTTCAGAATCAATTTATATTGTTACTTTGGTTGGCAAAATATACCCTTAAAGAAAACTTGCTGGGCATAGTGGTGAGCACCTGTAATCCCAGTACTTGGGAGGCTGAGATAGGAGGATCATGGGTTTGAGGCCAATGTGCAGTAATTTAGTGAGACCCTGTTTAAAAAAATAAAAATATATAGCCAGGCATGGTGGCACATACTTGTATCCCAGTACTTGGGAGGCTGAGACAGGAAGATTGCACATTCACGGCCAGCCTCACCTACTTAGTAAGGCCCTCTGCAACTTAGTGAGACCCTGTTTCAAAATAAAAAATAAAATAGGGCCAGGGGTGTAACTCAGAGGTAGAATGCCCCTGAGTTCAATCCCAAGTACAACAGACATAATAATAATAATAATAATAATAATAATAATAATTATAATATAGTAATATACAGCTGGAGGTGTAGCTTAGAGGTAGAACACCATTGGGTTCAATCATCAGTACCACACACACACATAAAATTAAAAAAAATAAAAAAGGAAAAGAAAACTCTCAGGTCATTTTCAGACTGGATCAGAGTGGTTCATATTGGATAATAAAAATTTAGTAAGTCTTAATGTTCATATACATGTATTTTGTTTAAAGCTTACTAAATGTGAAGCATTTTCCGGGGTAGTTGTAGGAGATCCAGCTCTGGAATCTGTATACCTAATTTACATTTTGTTAATTACATTTGATACCACTTGCTAGTGGAGTTCTGTGAATAAGTGAGAGCCTACCTCCTTTGCTTCTCTGGAAGGCCAGGGTTTGATAGACACTTGTCTAACTGATGTCAGCCAAGGACCCTGATATAGTTTGGCTATTAAATGTTCCTCAAGTGCCCATGTGTTAGAAGCATGGTCCCCAGGGTGGTGCTATTGGGAGGTGGTGCCATCTTTAGGAGGTAGGGCCCAGTGGGAGGTCTTTAGGTAACTGGGGAGATGCCCTTGAAGGGGACTGTGGCCCCTGGTCCCTTCCTCAGTCTCTCCTGCTTCCTGGCCATGAGGAGGGTAGTTTTGCTCTGCCCTTCACTCCTGCTGTGATGTGCTGCCTTGCCACAGGACCCAAAACAACAGGGCCAATTGATTATGCCTGGAATATCCAAAAGTGTGAGCTTAAAGCGATGAACCTTTTCTTTTTATGAGTTGATTATTTCACATTTTTTGTTATAGTGATAGAAAGCTGACTAATACAGGTCAAATGCAAGGCTGTACTCTGGGTAATTATTAGGTGATAAAATGGATGGGAAAAAAAAGAAAAAGGATTCAAAGGATTGAGAATATGTCCCTAAACACAGGTCACTCACAGTCTTGGAGAGATGACGGTTCATGGTTGTTGTTTTTTGGTGGTACTAGGAATTAAACCCAGGGGCATTCTACCTCTGAGCTACACCTCTAGGCCTATTTTGTTTTTTATTTTGAAACAGGGTCTCACTAAGTTGCTGAGAGTCTTACTAAGTTGCTGAGGCTGGCTTCGAACCTACAATCTTCCTGTCTCAGCCTCCCAACTACTGGGATTACAGGAGTGCACTGCCACGCTCAGCTGGTTCAGGGTTATTTATTGAGCCCATGCTATTTATCAGGTGCTGTTCAATTGCCAGGGATAGAAAATTGAATAGGACATGGTCCTTCCCATGGTTGGTTGATTACTAACTTCTGTGCTGCTTTGTGGAGGCAGCATAAGTTAGTAAGGTGAGTTGAATATGAGCCTACAGTCAGTAGTAAAGCTGATGGCAAGTTAGAGAGGGCTTCCTACATTTAAAGTCTTTTGTTAAATCTTATCTGAGAAGCTGGGCATGGTGGTACATGCCTATAACCCCAGCAACTCAGAAGGCTGAGGCAAGAGGATCACAGGTTCAAGGCCATTCTGGGCAACTTAGTGAGTCTTGTCTCAAAATAAAGAATAAAAGGGGCTGCAGGTATGGCTCAGTGGTAGAGTGCTCCTGGGTTCAATACTTAGTACCAAAAAAGAATCTCATCTGAGTGTCCTCTAATTGTCCAGACAAGCAAAAAATGAATTATTTTATAAAATCACCAGATTTCAAAATAGTTAGCTAATTTAATGTTTGTAAAAATGCTGTGGCTTTGGGATAAACAAAAACAACAAAAACCCCATTCTGTTGTGTTACATTAGAACTGTGGGCCACCTGTGTGCAGCTTTGGTCTTTGAGAAATAGTCTTTTTGAATGACCAAGCACTGAAAAAGGTGTCTAGTTGCAAACCAACATGATAATACTTTGCTCACAAGATTATCAAAAATGTTAAATTAGATATTGTGGATAACAGGCTCATAAAAATCACTGCCTTTAATTTTTATTAATCAATGATAAAATTTATGTGCCCAAAATAAAAGCAATCACAATCTGACTTATAGACCACACAGGGAGGAGTCAGAGAAAGTTCTTCAGAGGTGGAGACATCCAAGTACTATTTTTTAATAAATTTTATTGAGAAGTAATTTACATACTATACAATTTAGTCATTAAAGTATACAGTTGAATGGCTGTTACTATAGTCATAGGGCTGTGTAACCACCACCATAGTCAATTTTAGAACATTTTTATCACCCTAAAAAGTAATTCCATACCCATTAGCAGTCATCTTCTATTTCTCTCAGCCCTTCTAGCATTAGGCAACCACTAATATAGTTCCTGTCTTTGTATCTCTGTAGATTCTTATTCTCACTATTTATTTATTTATTTATTAATTTATTAATTAATTTATTTATTTTTGCAGTACTGGGGATTGAACCCAGGGGCATTCTACCTCCGAGCTATACCCCCAGCCCTATTTTTTTATTCCTTATTTTGAAACAGGGTCTCACTAAGTTGCAGAGGGCCTCACTAAGTAGCTGAGGCTGGTCATGAACCTGCGATCCTCCTGTCTCTTCCTCCCAAGCACTGGGATTACAAGCGTCTACCACCAAGCCTGGTTTATTCTGTTTAATGTAAACGGGTTCATATGATATGTGGTGCTTTGTGATTGGCTTCTTTCACTTTGCATAATGCTTTCAAGATCTATCCATGTTATTGCCAAATAATATTCCATTGCATGGACATACCACCTTATCTTAGTCTATTTCCCAGCTGATGGGCATTTGGTTGTTGGCACTTTGGGGCTATCATGAATAATGCTGATGTGAACATTTGTGTACAGGTGATTGTGTGGACATGTTTTCATTTCTCTGGGTATGTGCCTAGGAGTGTAACTGCTGGGCTAAGCATTGTTTTGAGTGAGAAATAGTTTTTTTTTAAGCTGAAAAAGTAGGGAGAGTGAGAGGAGAGAGAAAGGTTCGGTGAGAATGGAGAGGATATTTTGCATTTTGAGCAAAACCATGGAGGTATAAAATAAAAAATGTCATATTCAGAAAAGGATGGAGAAAGTGTTAAGAAATAAGGCTGAAGAAGGAAGCAGAGTTCAGGCCATGGAAGAGCTTCTTGGCCCATACTTTCTTCTGTGGGAACTAGAAAACCACGAATGGCTTAAAGTAAGGCAGGGCAAGACCAGCTGGCGGTCATGCAGAGGTGGATTTGATTTCACAGCTGGAATCCTATCTGGCAGGCAACACTAGGCAACATCTTGCTACCTGCAGAGACTTTTGCTCTGCAGAGCTATCCACATTAAATATTTGGACTATCTTCCTGTGACCAAAATAGTACCATATGGATTTGTGATATATGATATATTTATAATACAGTTAAGGGAGTTTGAAGTTAAGCCATTTTGTTTTCTCCTGTAGCTCGGAGGCAGAATGCCCCTGGGTTCAATCTCCAGTACCGCAAAAAAAAAAAAAAAAAAAAAAGACGTACTTTGGGAGGCAGAGACCGAAGGATCCAGGTTCACGGCCAGCCTCAGCTCTCTCTCTTTCCCTGTCTCTCTCTCTCTCTACTTAGTGAGGCCCTCCACAACTTCGTGAGACCTGGTTTCAAGATAAAGTATAAAAAATAGGGCCGGGGGTGTAGCGCGGAGGTAGAACGCCCCTGGGTTCAATCCCCGGTACCGCAAAAAAAAAAAAAAAAAAAAAAAGACATTGCAAAATGTGGGCAAGGTTTATTTATGTTGGTGCCAAAATATGTTTAGATTAAGTGAAAGTGAGCATGCCACTTAGATTTTACTTAGATTCTTCCTTCCTTCCTCCCTTTCTTCCCCTCTCTCTCTCTTTTTAAAAATATTCACTTTAACCATAAAAAGTATACGAGAGTTTTGACTTAAATGGACATGACTCATGATTTGAACTTGAGTCTTCTGCAATTCTAAATCCTTCAGCGTTCTGAGCGTGCTTCTCGTTCACTCCAGGTCGAAGGGCTAGAATCTGAATTGAAATGCCGTCATCCAGAACGAATAGCTTTTGTGTCTCTATGTGAACTACTAAACAGTATTGAGAATGGTATTGTGCATTTCCTCTCTCAAAGCTGCAAATATCAGGCTACAGTTCTCTCCTGTGTTTTATTAACTATGTTTTCCATTCATTTTCAGTCATGGACCTTCAAAAATAATATTTCTCTGTGCTGATTCCAAATTGAATTTAAGCCTGACTATTAAAACACCTTGTAGTTGCTTTAAATTTTTCCTACTTACTTGGTAAACAGTTGAAGTGGAACCATATGAAAGGATTTGGAAAAGTTGTATAAAGCCTTCTAGTTTCCATGGTCTAGCATTTAATTTATTGGATTTGATTGCTTCCTTTTGAAATAAAATATAAGTTGGGAAAGTTTAAAGTGATCAATGTATATTTGGTCTATAAGTATATATTGGACACCTACTGTGTGTCAGATACTATGGGAGGTTTGGGGATAAGGTGACCAATATAAAGGTCCCTTTAAAGGGGTTGGCAACCTACTGGAGGAGATGAGAAATGCACACAAATGACTGCTGGGAGACAGAGTGGGACAAAGCCTAGGACTGGCACAATTATTGTACACAGGGATGTAGCAACGACAGGGATCTTTTGGACTGTTTTATGGGTGATTTAATAAAGCTTGTGCAGAAAATGGTCTGTAATGGAACATGTTAGGAATCCCTGATTTAAACAAAATTAAATGGGCAGTACAGTGCAATGACTAAGAGTGTCTGGGTTAAAATCTTGTCTATTTCAATTACCCAAGGTAGGATTTTGGTCAAATTGCTTATCCCTCGAGTTTCCTCATCTGCAATAGCAATCTACTGTGTAGTTAGTAGAGAGGATTAAAGGAAGTAAGAGATGTAAAGTATTTAGAACAGCCTGATATAGACTAAGCTCTCAATAGTATTTGCTGAGTATAGAACTTCTCAGAGCCTTAAGTGCTAGTATGCATTCTGAACTAGAGAGAGAGAGAGAGAGAGAGAGAGAGAGAGAAGGCATCTTCTTCCAGACCCTTTTTTTACACATCACTTTTTTTTTTTTTTAAACAGACTATCATAAAAGGCTAGTGTTCTGAGGAACAGATTTTGAAAACTTTAGGACAGGGAGATCAGAGGTAGAGAGCTGCAGTAATAAAAATGGGGTACAAAGCACAGAGAGAGAGAGAGAGAGAGAGAGAGAGAGAGGCAAACTCAGTGTGTCATTGTAATTGAGAGCAGCAAAAAATGTTTTGTAGAAGATATATTTGTTCCTAGAGGGGAAAATGACTTACTAATGATTAGGGGAAAAAGCCAAAATGATTGTAGTGAAAAGCTACTGTTTTTGCCTGGGGGAATCCATCCCCCTCATTCAGGTAACAGTATCAGAATTTCTCTTCAGGAACCACCAGAGGCAGAAATACTGTGAACTTACTGCCCCTTTGCTTATCGCTTATCCAGTCTCAGGCTCTGGGGGTGTGGCTCAGTGGTAGAGAGCTTTCCTAGCATTCACAGGCCCTGGGTTCCATCCCCAGCACTGTAAGACTTCAAGTCTCTCTTTTGCACAGGCCTTTTGTCAGGCCTGGCAGGGACCTTAGCAATACCACAAAGTCCTGCTTATTGAAAAATGTGCAAAAGCGAGATACTTTAAACTCAACTGATTAAGAGCTGCTGTCTCTTTCCATTCGGATGTTTCCTCATTCACACTTTTCTGATGTGTTTGAGGTATTTGGAAGGGTTTTTAAATCCAGTTAAGAAGAAGTTGATTAGCCAGTCATAGGAAGTGAAGATTCATATGTTTTCTCTCAAATGCAAAAGATAGGGAGAAACTGGGATACAAGAGGGACTCCAGGTAAAGGGGGAGAAACCCCAGTGGAGTGATGGAGGGGTCTAGGGGAGGGAGTTGGAGGGGGGCAAGAGACATGATGAAGGAAACACTTCGAATGATGCTATGTACATATATGGAATTATCAATGCCAATCTCAATATCATGTATGGGGAAAGGGGAGGGAGAGGGCTGGGAGCTGCAGGGGGCGGGGGAAGCTCACCAAGTGCTGTGTGCATGCATGTCCCCATCACTCTGAACTTCATTATGATGTGAGACTACAATGCACCAATAAAATATACTTAAAAAAAAAGAGGAAGTTGAGTTGGGGACACATTGAGTTTAAGTTTTAATGGATATATTTACACTGTTCATACTTGCTTCTAATATGGTTCAGATTTTGCTAGCATCCTCATGGAATTCTTGACGTCCAGGAATACTCCCACTGCCCCTGAAGACTGCTCTGATGTCCTGAGAGAGGAAGGACATCAGCAACATACTGGTTATTGATGTCACCAATTCAAAGAGTATTTATAATGAGTCCCTGGACAAGACTTGAAATATTTCAAAATCAGAGGGCAGGTCTTTCCAAGCTGGCCGGTCGAGCCCTGTCCTCGGCAGTCTGAGAGGTAGAGGTGGGTACCAACCACACCAGAGGTGAAGAGACTCCATTGTGGGTTCCAGCAGGAAGCTGGTTGGCACACAAGCCCCTCCCAGACATGTGCGGGGTTTGGGCTAGGGCACCCATGGAGGCTTCCTACCAGAGCTCTGAAAATGATAAAGATATAAATGACGGTACCAAATCAATAAATGAATACAATCTGTCCTTCTAATGTGATGTGTGTATCTTCCTTATGACAAAATCAAAACATATTTAAAGCTATGGTTTTTATACAGTTGAAAATTGTCAAATAGAGGTGAATTGAATATTTTTATGAGCATGAGTCAACAGTCCATTAGCAAGCTGATGATGATTATGTTAGTAATAAAATAAACACATATAGACATACATACATATATAAATTACGATATAATTATTCTATAAAATGTATTTTCACTTTTGTCTGCAAAAATCACTATGTTTATAATCAAAAATTTCAGGTAACTTAGGGTTCTATTTATCATGATTTAATGAATTTAAAAAATTGAATATATATATATATATATTTATTTATTTATTTATTTTTTACAGTACTGAGGATTGAACCCAGGGGTGCTCTATCACTGAACTACATCCCCAGCCCTTTTTATTTATATTAAGTTGCCCAGGCTGGCCACAGATAAAGGTTAATTTTAAAAAATTAACATTTTATATTATTTTGCTTCTAAGATTTTTAAAGTCTATTAAATAAAATGTAAACTATGCATTATAGTTAATACCAAAAATTTAAATCAAAGGTATATAAATATTTTAAATTTTAAATTAATTTTTCAACTTAAACTCATTATTAAATAAAAAAAATGTACAATTCCAATGTTCAACATTCTTCCAGTTGCCACTGTATTAAATCAGGATCACATTTTGTGCATGCAACAGTCTAGATCTAGATGTAAAAAGTTCAAGAGTAATATGAAACATTATAAAATGTTTCTCAGCTATAATGTGCAAATATTGCAAATACTTCTCTAATTGTTGGCTATAAACTGGGACATGAAGAAAGGTAGGGAAAAAAAGGATGCTTGGCACTACTGGGAATTAATTTGCAAGATTCTATTGTAGATACATTAATTGAGAGACAGGATTAGACATATGAATTAATTTATATTTTCTCATATGTAGACATTTCCTCTCTCATGTCCTCCCCACACTTCCAAGCAGTGATCCTCTCTGACAGCCAGTGAGACAACCCACAAAATTTCCTGGGGTTCAGATGCAGTTAATTTGAGGACATAGAATAAGAGATGGGGAGGAATATTTCCCTTGGAGAATAAAAGTCTCACAAGAGTGGATGCCTAGGATGCTCTTCAGTGGAAAAAAACAAAAATCAAAACATTGTGTATGTTGGTGATAGGTGGAGTCTTTCGACCCTTTTTTTTCTTTTTCCTGTTACTCCAGGATTCCTGGGGCTGGGTCTCCTGAGTGACAGCCCTTCTCCAGGGCTGGGGAAGGGGCAGTGACTGGAGGTGGGAAGATGATTTTCCCCTCACTCTAGCTGCTTCCAAAGCTAGAGTAATGTAATATTGTCACATTACTTCCAAATCTCCATCTCCCTCGCGATTTCTCTTTCATGATTTAGGTATTTTAAAAGTCTTTTACTTCTCCTAGCTTCAGATTTCTGCCCCAAGCAGGAGGTAGAAATTCTAGATTCCAGGACTTGTGAGGATCTGGCTCTCTGCTTAAAACAGGAAGAGGAGAGAATTCAGGAAAAACAAACAGAAATTAATATCTCAATAAATTATCCTGCCACCATGGTATGGCTACTTGCTTTCCAATTGGTGGGAAGATAAATTTTAATTGTTGCCTTCAGGCCCCTAGATTACAATGTGGATCATTCTGGAAACTGAGGTAGATAAACCCATCTGAGAGGGATGGATACAGCTTGGTAAAGGGCTCCCTGACAAGGGGCAGGCTGGGTTCTGGGAACTGTGTGGAGAGAAAGGTGCCTCCACAAACAGGCATTGTTAAGTAAGTTGATGACTGCAAACTAGCCAGGTTGTATTTGAGTGAGATTAGCATGAAAAGTGGGGATATTTTGCATAAGACTGAGCAGGCATGATTACAATATGGCTAAAAAAGAGCAGTTAAAAAAATTAGGCCCAGAGGAAAAAATACCGAAAGTAAATTGTAATTTTATGTTGTAAACTAATTGGAAGCTTAAAATGGCAATTGAAATTCTTTATGGGCCTCAGGGAGAGGAGGCAGCCTTCTTCAGGGTGTTTGAACTTAATTAACAGGTGCAGCAAGAACAGAATGAATTTTGTAAAATTACTTAAAATAATCATGTTGGGCACTAGAATGGTTATATTTATCTAAGGGCGTTCATACACCTTTCAAGTTGAAAGATCATTCTTATCATTGAAAATTTAGTCGAATTTTGGTGCATCTACTGGTGAGGAATTATGTTTGAAAAACGTGCTGTCTACCCTCTTGGGAATTCATTTAAGTTTAAAAGTGTATATATGGATATTTCTTTAGTGATATCCTGGTATATTGGCAGTAACCTGTTTTTATTGTTTTGTTTTGTTTTGTAGTACTGAGTATGGAACCCAGGGGCATTCTATCTCCAAGCTACACCGTAGCCCTTTTTCATTTTTATTTTGAAACAAGATCTCACTAAGTTGCTGAGGCTCTCCTTGAACCTGCTATCCTTCTGTCTCAGCCTCCCAAGCACTGGGATTACAGGCATGTATCACCATGCCTGGCTTGTTTTTATGTTCTTAAAAATATTTAAATTTTATATTTATTAATTTGTTTGTTTGTTTATTTATTTGTGGTACTGGGGATTGAACCCCAGGCATTTTACCTCTGAGATACACCCTCAGCCCTTTTTAAATATTTTTTGTTTTGAAACAGTCTCATTAGGTTGCTGAGAGTCTCACTATGTTGCTGCGGCTGTCCTCAAACCTGCGATCTTCCTGTCTCAGGTTTACAAGGACTGGAATTACAAGCATGTGCCACCACACCTGGCTTTAAAAATATTTTTAAAAGCTAAAAGTAATATGACAATATTACAGAGTTTTAGAAAAATAGAAAAAAGTCATCTATAATCTTACTAGCATATTATAAGAACTCATCTTTTCTTTTTATAATCCTCTGTGGGCATATGGTTTTCATATTGTTATGCAATTTTGTATCATGTTCTTTTTTCCTTAATTATAAAATCCATATTTGCCTATATTGTTATATATTCCCACATTTTATTTTAAATTTTTAACTCCCGCGTGGTATTCCTTTTTAGGAAATGTGCCAAAATTTACTTCATGCTAGTCTTTAGGATAAAACATTAGATTATCTCCATTTTTTATATTAAAAATGCAATGAATAGCCAGGCATGGTTGTGCATGCCTGTAATCCCAGTACTTGGGAGGCCAAGACAAAAGGATAACAGGTTCAAAGCCAGTCTGTGGTAACTTAGCAAAGACCCCGTTTCAAAATAATAATAATAATAATAATAATAATAATAATAGGCTGGGGTGTAGCTCAGTGGCAGAGGGCACCTGGGTTCAATCTCCAGCCCCCCCAAAAATGGTGAACACATTCATGCAAAAATTGCACATTCTTAATCTTTCGGCTCCAGGGTTTGAATTATATCTAAGAAGTGGAGTAGTGGCTCTGGATATATATTATTAAATTTCCTTACAAAAGTGTTGTTTCAATGAAATGAAATGTTAAGCTGTATCAGAATGCACATTCATTGGTCTCATCTCCCTTTCTCCCTCTCCTGCCCTTCCCCCATCTCTCTTCCCGTCTATTTAGATGGAGAGTGGGTTTCAGTGCGGACAGCCAGCGTGGAATAGTGTCTGTTGGTGGTGCCCATAGTAAGACAAGAGGCTTCCCTGTCTCTCTTTCTCTACTTAGTGAGGCCCTCCGCAACTTCGTGAGACCCGGTTTCAAAATAAAGTATAAAAAATAGGGCCGGGGGTGTAGCGCGGAGGTAGAACGCCCCCGGGTTCAATCCCCGGTACTGAAAAAAAAAAAAAAGACAAGAGGCTGCGCAGCGCCTGAGCGTGCTGCTCCCACGTGCCATCATTTCTGGAGAGTGGGGTCTGATCCTTGCAAAGGAGCACATTTCTGTGCTGTTGTCCTCATGTGAGAGGACTTCAGCCTTCTCTAGGTCCAGGCAGCGAGCTCTTAGTAGCCCTAAATCTTATGCCTCAAGACCTCTCTACCCCTTGGGAAGTTCACACTCGTGGCTTCCGCTTCCTCTACTTTGACCTCCAGATCATCCCTGCATATTTTCGAGGAGACTTGAGGACTTGCTTGCAAACCGAAGGGCAACAGAATAGCACGCCATCTGCTGATGCGTCCTGCTGAATTTAGCTTCATGGGTTCAGTGCCACGGAATCATTGGGGGGGGGCGGGGGTGGGATAAAAGTGCAGATCCCAGGCCTCGCCCAGCCCATGGAAATTCTAATTCCGAGGGCCTGGGTTGGACACAGAAATACTGGCTCAGGAAGCAGGAATTTAGAAGCTGCAGTTTGCTTATCTTCTACTTCCTGTTTAGCACCTTCTAGTGACAGAAGACATCTGTCCCACTCCATCTGGGGCTTTTCTCATGCTCATCTGGACTCCTAGGAGTCCAGAGTCCAGAGCCCAAGTTGTAGGAAGAGCCGAGAATCCCCAGGCAGCAGCGTGCTGTGAGAGTTTAGAGCCCTGGCAAAGCATTCTGCCACTGACAAGCTAACTGACCTTGGGCTTAATCTCTCTGGGACTCAATTTCCTCATCTATAAAAGTAAAGAGAGCCAGGCGTGGTGGCACACAGCTGTAATCCCAGTACTTGGGAGGCTGAGACAGGAGGATTGCAGGTTTGAGGCCAGCTCTCGGTAACTTAATGATAACTTGTTTCAAAATAAAATGGGGGCCGGGCGTGGTGACGCACGTTTGTAATCCCAGTACTTTGGGAGGCAGAGACTGGAGGATCCGGGTTCATGGCCAGCCTCAGCTCTAGCTCTGTCTCTTTTTCTCTCTCTCTCTCTCTCTCTCTCTGTCTCTCTCTCTCTCTCCTTAGTGAGGCCCTCCGCAACCTCGTGAGACCCGGTTTCAAAATAAAGCATAAAAAATAGGGCCGGGGACCCTGCGTTCAATCCCCCATACCACAAAAAAATAAATAAATAAATAAATAAAATAAAATGGGTCTGGAGATGTAGGTCAGAGGTAGAATGCCCATGGGCTCAATCCTCTGTTACGCACACACACACGCACACACGCACACAGGCACACACACATGAGCTACTTCTTACATGTGTGAGTTGATGGGGATTGGGCCCGCATTGATTGCTAATGGGTGTCCATTGCTGATGGTGAGAACAGGCTCTCATACTCAGGCAGAACAATAAAATCCTTTTCTCTGTCTCTAAGTTGTCAGCCGAGAGCTGCAGCCAAGGTTGACCTTGGTCAGCTAAAAGTTGGCTGTCAGTCCAGCTAAACACTGAATGTTGCAGGCACAGACACATGCAATTAGAAAAGAATTATAGACTTTCACAACAGCTAAGACTAACATTAAAAGATGAAAAAGCAAGCTATATTAACCCAATATTAATTACTAATAACACAAAATAGTTTTAGCCCCAAATCCTCCATACTTTAAAAGACTATATTCCTGTTTCTTTCTTTTCTTTATTATAAAACAAGTTTTCAATATAATAAGTAACTTCTAGCAGATAGAGATAAGGAGATGCTGAGAACTCACCAAAGACACAGGTGTGCAATACACATGCTTTAAACTTTAATGAAAACAAAACAAAGAATAAAGCGGGCTTTTAACATACAGCTCCCTGACCTTGCTAACCAAGTAACATATTTTGATCAGTGATGTCAGCCCCTGTGAGGATGAACAAAGAAGGCTAACAAGAAGGACTTACGTAACAGAGATAACGGATGGAATTGCACCTGCTTTTGGTGGAAAAAGAAGACTATTGGTTAAGCAGGATAAGAAACAAGAGATAATTAATTCTTATAAAAATTGTATATGTTCAAAAGCATTAGTGCCTTACTTTCAAGGCACTCCACTGCGTCACCTCTGGCATAGTGCTTTGATTACTCTGTCCCCCGTTTCTCTCTCTAATAATAAAACTTTGCTCAAGTTTGCAACAGTAGTTCTGGCTAACTTTTTCTAAACTAGCTAAGAACAAGAATCCACAGCGTCGCTTTAAACAGTAACATGAGTGTTAAAGCATTATGATAGACCTTGGCATATAGCAATCTTAATCAGTTTTGCTATTTTCTAAATATACTTTTATTGGTGTATTATAGTCTCACATCATAATGTAGTTCAGAGTGATAGGGACATACATGCACACAGCACTTGGTGAGCTTGCCCCTGCAATTTTGCTATTATTACCGTGATTATTATTTGCCTTTGAGGTTTAATGTCTAAATTCCTGTTTTCTGTCTGGAAACTAACAATATAAATGACTAAGTTCAAACACCAGCCCTTGTCACTGGACAAGTTAAACCATCTGGTTACTCCCTGTTCCAAAGTGTGTGGACTTATCCCAAGCAGCGATAAGAGCCCCGTATCAGAATGTATCAGGTCATGTGTCCGTAATTAGCATAGGAGGTAGAGTAGGAAGGGGGTGCTTGCTCATAGGTGTTATGGTAGAGTTCAGAGTTGGTGTGCAGATATGCAGGAAGACCTGGGCGGCTCAGAGCACCTGAGTTGCCAGAACCTTTCCCACTCATGTTCCAGTTGCCAAATTAATAGCCTCAGGCTTCTGGCTTTTGACTTGCATGCTAATCCATCCCAAGCTAAGTCTGGAGTCCTGCCTACGTGGCTGGAACTCACACCACTCATCTAGGCTCTCCAGCCTGGCTCTCCAGGACAACACATCCTATCTTTGCTGTGCCGGCACTGGTCCCAATCCTATTGGAATAAAAGAAAAATGAGGTGGGAAACTACAGAGAATTGTTGATGCCTCTGGAGACTTCGGGAGTTGTGTATTGATATTGAAAATATGATATGGAAAATGTCATGCAAATGCATGGCCATCCTAACCACAGAGATGGTATAAGGGAAGGCACCTACTTAAGTGGCAGTTACTGTTATGTTAGAGTGGATGCATTACTCAGTACTCTGAATTATCATCAATGTGAAGGACTCTCTGGGAATCCTGCTATTTTTGACTGAGGATTCTCTTTTCCTGCTGGACGCATCTCTTTGTTACAGACCTTACTACATATACTCCATGCATTTGTTTACCTGCCTGCCTCTTTTGGAGACTGTGAGGCACGCAAGGATTCATCTTTCTATCTTCACCACCCAGCAGAATGCCTGGCATTTAGTAGTTGCTCAATAAGTGTTTACTAGGTAAATGAAGTTTTAAATAACTTATTTTTTGTTAGCCACATAATAAAGATAGTAAAAACAGTAAAAAACAGAAACAAAAGAAATTATCAACATTGGTGTATATGTGTGTGTGGGGGTGCCTAAAGAAATTATGAGTAGAATCATATGTGAATTTCATGGTGCAAATAATATTTTCAAAGAATGTTTAATGGCACAAGATAGAAATAATCTGTTAAATATAAAAGCAGTGTAGAAAACTGTACTGTAGTTCTCATTTTACCAAGGCTGTTATGTATGTTGGTACACACATATGTTAGTGTCTAAAATATAACTGTGTGTGTATATTAGATGTACAGGACTAAGATAGGAAGGAAACAGGCCCAAATATTATGGGTGATCATGTCTGCCTGGTGAACTAGTTTTTATTTTCTTTGATATATGAGTCTGTATTTATTTTACAGATTTTCTGCCCGTATTTTAATATTCTGAAAGAAATAAATAGATGAGATGAAAAAACTAAAATACGAGCTTAGAAGCCCTAGTGAAGTGTTCCAAAGGCTGTTCTCATGGGGCTGGATCATTCATTACTGCAAGGTTAAGTTAAAATTTTGTCCTCAGGACATTAGGCTCTTACAAGAACCCTTTGCTGGCTCATCTCTAAAAGCAACTGCTTGGAAAATAAGCTCGCTAGCCCCAGGATGACCTGGGTCAGGCTGTCTCTTGCCATGTGAGGAAGAGCAGCTGCGTGCAGTTTTTCTGGGGTTTCCCTGTTGCAATCTAAGGTGCTGCAAAAACAAGACCTCCACACAGAGGTGTCCTCAAGTAGTGGCCTCCCCTCCTGTCCCAGTAATGCAGACTCGCTTCTCCTGGGGCAGGGGCAATCTCAGGGGCAGAACAGAAAACACACGACTCTGTGTTTGTGCAGTATAGCCTGTCTGGTTACAGTTTAAGCCTTTCAAGCAAATGATTTCTCATTTAGAAAGAAAAAAATATTGTTAAGATATTTACATGAAGTGTATAGACACACTCTGAGGCTACTTTAAGGAGAGAGTAGGGTTGCAGAATGATCCCTGATCCAGGAAGATGAGGAGTGGACTGGAAGTCTCTGAAAGCAGAGGTCACCAGGGAGAGGAGGCTAAATTTATACTTGTCATCTAGGTCATGCTGACCTGCTTGGGAAGGGAAGCTGAGAGGGGGGCTGAGCATGAACCCAGAGACAACTGCATAAATAAAAATGGCTTAAGCTGGCACATCTCTGTCTCGAACATGCACGTAAATCACCAGGGATCTTGTTAAAAGTGGCTTCTGACTCAGCCGGTCTGGGTGGGGCCTGAGAGTCTGCATTTGCAGCAAGTTCCCCACCAGGGTGGCTGGTCTGAAGACCACACTTTGAGAAGTGAGGGCTTACAAGATGGAGGGTGAGCTCTGAAGGACCGAGGCAAAGGCCTTTTACCTTGTCTGTGCATAGGAGGCTGCCTGGGGAAGGGCTTCCTGGTGATAGGAGAAATCATTTGATCAAATGATAAGACATCTGTTTACAGTTGGTCGTATTAGGGAAGCCATGTGGTGCTGTGGAAAGGAGATCAGGATTATCTCATCTCCATGGTGTGAATTTCCAGGAGCTTGGCATTTGTCTTGTAGAGGACGGAGGCTTTGGAGGTTTCATAGTTCTCCTGGTCACCTCCTCTCTTAGCCTGCTGGCCAGGTGCCTCATTCATGCTTGAAACGTGGCCAGGGCTCCAGTGGAAATGGCCCATCGCCACCCTCCTGGTCAGGCTGAGGACGTCTCATGCCCAGAGCCACTTGCCCAGAAAAGGAGAAAGGTTTGCAGGCCAGATCTCTAGCTGAAGTCAGAGCGCACCCTGGACCTTCAGGACATACCCTGTCCCCTGCCCATAGCGAGACTGGCTTTCTGGATTCACACCTTCCATACTCAAAGTCTGGTCCACAGACTTGAGTGGACCTTGTTGGAAACCAGTCTTTGACTCTATCCTAGGCCTTCCGTATTCGTCAGCATTTTCACAACTATAAAAGACTTGACCATGTAACTTAAAAGAAGGAAGCTTTATTAGTTCATGGTTTCGGGGTTCAGTCTATGTGAGGCCGGGGACTGCAGATCTCAAGGCATGGTGGAGGTGGGAAGCAGAGAAGGGGAGAGCACAAGGCTTCGTTCTCACATCATGGAGAACAGAAGCAAAAGAGAGCGTGAGGGGAAGAGGAACCATACATAATCCCAGAGGCCGAAGCCTCCGGGGATACTCTAGCCATACCCTACCAGCTCAGGCCACCACCCAATTAAATCCATTGGGATTTATCCATTGCTGAGATTACAACTCTCTTGAATTAACTATATCAACCCTGAATATTAATAAATGAGCTCTTTAGGGGATATTCTATATCTAACTGTAATACCTTCTAAATCAAACCTGTCTTTTAACAAGAGTCCAAGGTGATGTTAAAGTTTGAGAAGCACTGCCTTATATAACACCCCATGGTCACCCTTCCAGGCCAAGGAAAGGAAATTAATACATCAAACAAATTCTTACAGGCAATGTTCTGAGAGCCTTCTAAATATTAACTATTTGAATAAGCCATCCGACACATCACTGTAACCTTCTTTTGGCCCATCTCTGTGTCAGGGACACCCACGGTGTGTCTGGGAGGGGTAATGGGTCTTATACTTGGATCCCCACACTTGCCTAGCTAGCTGGGAGGTGACCAGAGCCTCTTTCTGGGGTTCAGCATAAAGCGAAGCCTCATGTCACATGCGAGGTAGCACTTTCTGGAATATTCCTTTCTAAGCATCTTGGAAGCTTTCTGGGTTCTGACAGTGATTGTGTTCCAGAAATGGGGTTAGGAATTTGGCGTCCACCCTTTTCTCCAAACATTCTGGAGAGGGAGGGAAAATACAGGTACTTTAAATCTCAGCTCAAGTCTATGGGGTGAGTCCCCGGGGTGGGGTGGGGAAGCTAAGGTGTTCCCTCCGGCACCTCACCCGCAGGGTATGGGACTTTTTGCCACATAGGACAGTGGTTTAGACCTTGAACTCTGGAGAAAGACTTCCTGGGTTTGAGTTGGAACCTGCCACTTGCTAGTTGTACACACCTTAAATAAATTATGTTAACTATCTGTATCTCAGTTTCTCATCTGTAAAAGGGGAATATAAAACACCTATCTTATAAATTTGTGGATTAAGTATATTAGTTTCCTATTGCTGTGGTAATAAGTTACCACAAATGGTTTAAAACAACAAAATTGATAATACAGTTGAGGAGAATGAAGTCTGAAATGGATTCCATGAGGCTAAAATCAAGGAGGCAGCAGGGCTAAGGCAGTCCTGGAGGCTTTAGGGCAGAATCTATTTCTTTGCATTTTCCACCTTCTAGAGACTGTATTCCTTGGCTCATGGCCTCTGCCTTCAAATCTACGTCGCTTCACTTCACTCTCTGCTTTGGTCTTAACCTTCGCTTCTCTGACTCTACTCCCCTCCCCCTCTCACCTCTAAGGCCCCTGGTAATTGCAGTGGACCCACCTGGATAATCCAGGTTCACCTCCTCATGTCACCGCCCTTAACTTAATCACATCTGCACAATCTTTTTTGCCATGTAGGATAACCTTCACAGTTCCTGGTCAGGATATGGACATTTCTGAGAGAGGAGCATTACTCTGTCTACCTCAAGGGTAAAAGAGATTCATTAAGTAGTTTACTTTGCTAAATGAAGAAAGCCTTCTTAAAAAATTTTTATTAGTGCATTATAATTATACATCATAGTGAGGTTCAGTGTGATAAAAACATACATGCACACAGCTCTTGGCGTATTTTTCTCCACCCTGCTCCCCCCTCCTCCCTCCTCATACGTAAGTAATATCTTCACACACTGCCATTGTATTATTTGAACTGTTTCCTTCTTCAATCCTTCCTCATCTCCTCCCAAAATCCCTCCCCCAGTCCCTTTCCACTACTCTGCATGTCTCTCTCTGCATTATTCAAAGTCCCTTATGTTCCCTATTGTCTCTCTAGCTTCCACATATGAGAGAAAACATACAACCCTGACATTCTGAGACTGACTGACCTCACTTAGCAAGAAAGCCCCTTTGAATGCTCAAGAGAGGTTGGTAAGAAGCTCTTGGTAATTAGAGGACACTACTATTATTAAACATGTACTTGTGCCAAGCCCTGCCGTAGGTGCGCCATGGTTTTTACCATTCGGTTGGCCACATTCTCTTCCTACCACACCCTGCATTGAATTCAGAATAAATACAGCCCAAGAGGGGCATACACATTCTGAAGGGCTTAAATGTTCTCAGTGGAATCCATTTTTACACAATATTGCTTGAGTATTTATTTATACAACTGGGAACTGGCATTTGGAGCCTGGCTTACCCAGTGGGGAGAGGGCTGTGGGAGTAGCCAGATGAGGGGCTCTCAGTTTGCTATGGGACCCTCTTGGGCTCTTCTCAGAGATTCATGGTTTCCAAGGTAATGTGACCTAGAAACCCAATGCCCTGAACTGCCTGGCCCAGTTTGATGCCCAGCCCAGGGTAGAGTCTTTGCAGATAGGTAAATGAGAGCATCTCAAAGTGTACAAACCATGCCACGAAATCAATTCTATGCCTCTGGCAGCAAAGCTTTTGGCCTTAAGAGAATTGGAAGAGTTCATGAATAATGGAGCTCACACTAAACAGCAGGGAAATAAACATGGTCTGTTGAGAGTGCTGTTTTGTTATCACAGCCCTTGGGAATGGAACAATCAAGAATACAAATGAATCTGGGAAAGACTCTCCCTGATGGGATTGTGGACCTGGCAGAAGCCCCAGAGGCCATGGTGACTGAGGTGCTCCTGCACTCGCAGGGGGTGCTGCTCATTCCATAGAAACCAGGGAGCATCGGTGTCTGGCTTGTACTAGAGAAGGTCCCAGTAAACAAATGGGCATGTGGGGAAAGCACAGAGAAGCAAACTTCATCCCTCTCTGCCTACATTGTCACTAAACTCCCTTCCTTTCTTGCCTTCTTCCTTCCTTCCTTCTTTGCCTCCCTCCCTTTTTCCTTCCCTCCCTCCCTTATTATTTTTTTTTTTTATTTTGGTACTGGGTATTGAACCCAGGGGCATTCTACCTCCAAGCTATATCTCCAGCTCTTTTTATTTTTTGTTTTGAAACAGGCCCTCCCTAGGTTGCTGAGAGTCTTGCTACATTGCTGAGGTTATCCTCAAACCTGTGATCCTCCTGTCTCAGCTTCCCAAATACTGGGATTACAGCATGGGCCACCATGCCCGACTTTTCCTTCTTCTTTTTGAAGTACTGGGGATACCACTGAGCTACATCCCCAGCCCTATTTATTTATTGGTATTGGGGATGGAACTCCAGGGTCATTCTACCTCCAAGCTACACCCCCAGCCCTATTTTATTTCTTATTTATTTATTTATTTATTTATTTATTTATTATTTTTGTGGTGCTAGGGATTGAACCCAGGAGCATTTTACCTCTGAGCTATACCCCTAGCCCTGTTTTGTTTTGAAACGGGGTCTCCTAAGTTGCTGAGGCTGGCTTTGACCTGTTTAATGTGAGAAAGAGTTTTCTAGCCACTAGAGCTGCCCACACATGCAAAGACCCAACATAGAGAGTAATGAGTGCTCCATCTCTGGAGGCCACACACAGCTCTACTAGGAAGTTCAGAGGAAGAGTTTTTGTGGCAATCTACAAGTCCCTACTAGCTTGGGGATTCAAAGAAGGCCCCGTTAGCTTTTACATTTACATGTGCCTATTTTTTCCATCTATAGAAGGCTCCCAGTCTATTTCTGAGAGTCTCCAGGTGATTCGCATGCACTCAAGTCAGTCCTCTTATGTTCTTTTGAATCATCCTCCTTGTTGATGTCACCTGCCTCCAAGTTGCTTGGGGAAGACACTTCAGGCCGTCACGGCTGCTGGTGGCTCCATGATCATATGGCTGATCTCTGAATGCTTTGCCACATGCACTGTATTCCCAAAGAATGGGAAGAAGGCAGTGGTAATGGAACTGTGGTAAGTGTTTAATAACTGGCTCTCCAGAAAAAAAGGAAAAGACTCTGACTTGTAGTGTTTTCCAACTCCCATGGTGTAAATACTATCATCATGGCTGATTTTGAGCTACCAACTCCATGTCAATTTACTTGCAAAATTCCTGAAAATCTAACAATTTATTCTCCTATACCAGAGTATAGGAGTATAGGCCAGCTCTAGCACTCCACTGGAAGGAAGTGTCCATTGTGTGTCTGTCATTCAGGGGCCCTACTGCTTGTGACTGGAGTCCATTATGAAAGCAGCCACTTGGTTTCTGCTTGTAGTAGCATCCTTTTCCGCAGGGGCAAGATTAAAGTTCTTGGGGAAGGGTGGGGAATTACATGTTCTACTTAATTCTTCCTCAGCCCCACAGCACAATGTTCTCCTGACTCTAGGTATCTGAGCACAAACTCATCTCATCTTAGGAGGAACCTCCCTACAGGGATAACACTTGTACCAATAGATACCCAGGAGAATCTCTTGATGCTCCCTCTCATCTCAGTTTCAGTGTAGCTGGTTTTCCAGAGTGCCTGATTATCAGAATTTCACAGGAAGCTTTAAAAAATATAGAAGCCTGGTCTGCCTCTTTCTCCAGTGATTCTGATTTAGAAAATCTGTAAATTTTAAAAAAGTTCGTTGGGTGATTCTAATGTTGAAACACTTTTGGTTTCAACACTAGAAATACTTTGCTGCTTCTTTGAAAGGGAGGAGAGTTGAGAGCCTGATCTTTAATGGCCTTTCTAGAAGAGTCAAATCCATCAAATCCCAGCATTACCTGCTTCCCAGTAGGTTTCTAAAGAGAGAAGCAGTGAATCCTAGGACTATGACTCTACTTTCTTTCTGCCTTTTGGCTAAGAAAGCCAATAGTCAACATAGCATCGTCCCAAGAGAGTCTCTAAGTCAGAGAGAGACACTGCCTAAATTAAATAACTCTGAGCTATGTGGCCCTGATGACCCAGTGCCAATTGGCTGTGGCTGGATGACTCTCCGGCTCTGCTAAGTCTGCCCTCCTCTCTGCCTTATCTTCCCATTTCTGTCCTCTACATATTGGATCCTTATCTCAAAGCTTGCTTCTAGAGGCAGACCCTGGATACTGGGTTTCCCCAAATGGTAGAGGAGGTTTCTTCTGAGCCTGCACCAAGAGAGAATGATTTCAGAGTCAGGCAAGAGAACTAAGGCGTCTGTGGTGGGAAGAGAGGAGGAGGGGTTCATGAAAGCTCCTTGACACAGACAGTCAACTTTTTGGTAAAAGTGGATCCACCTGTTTGGTTTTGTTTGGTTTACTTTCCTACCTTGGCACTCATAATTCACATAGAATGCTTTGTTATATGGGAATTGTGGCTGGATCTGGGATAGTTACGTGGTCTGAAAAGCAAATTAACTTGTGGTGAAGGAGGTCAGCTCTGTCCAAGAAAGGTACTTTGTACCATGTGGGACCAAACCAGCCAGCCCTATTCTATTTCCTCTGGGAGGGACAAAGATGGAGTAGACCATGAAAGGTGGGTCCCCAGCTTAAGGTGCAGTCCCAGGTGCTGCTGTGCCCCTCCTGGTGGCTGTGAGCCACATTGTACTAGTGACTGAGGGAAGGGAGACTCAGGATGTCTGCATCAATTTCCTTCCAGCAGTGTGTGCCTAAGGATCCTGGTAACAAAATGCTCATTGCTGGGATGTGTAGGCTCTCTATGTATTTCTCCCTCACAGACTGAGGAACTTGGCTGAGTGACTGGACCTTCGCCTTCAGATTATTCAACTTGTCATCCAAGCCTCATGATGCTGAATATGATTCTCCCCAGTTCCTTTCTGTCATGGGTGCCCCAAGTACAACCCAGGCTCTAGGGCCTGATGTGAGCAAAGAGGTTTAGAGCATCAATGTTGCATACAGGAAGAAGGCTTAGTGCTGAGGTGGGGGTTAAAAAGTGAATGGAGTAACACTCTCCAGCCATTAGTATTGGTGATGTGCAGTCTCAGTCTCTCTGCCTCTGATCCCACCCTTCTCTGAATTCGCATCATGTTTAGTGCTCCACATGCTTACATTGATTACCTAGGATCTCCTACAGGGTTCACTCTGATGCCCCTTGGAAGACTTCCTCAAGATGGGTTTCCAGGACCTGTAAGGTCCCTCTCATCCTCTAATTTCTGCATTGGTTGCCAAGATGCTGAGGGCAGGGAGTAGGTTTTCTCTGTTTTTATCTCTCCCCAAAAGGTATCTTTTACACAGTGGTTAGTAAAGAAACACCTGCATCCATCTGGCCTCCTCCTCTTCAGAGAACAAAGATGCAGCCACAGAACCCACGTGGGCCTGACTCAGGGCTCATCTGCTACCTGTAACCACAGATTACCACACCAGTGAACTTTGGACGACTCTGGAATCCCATCACAGGTTAAACTTTAGCCAGCCAGTGACGTGGAAATGCGATACACATTTCATCAAAAGGACCCTGAAACCTAACCCCGAGGCTCTGTGTGTATAGTGATAACAGGGAATATGGGTGTAAGAGACAGTTTGTAGGTATGGATGTGAGCAGAGGACAGGAGCGTCTGTCAGTAGTCAGAGGGAGTCATGGTGGATAGTATACCAAGAGGAAATGACATAAGCCAGAGAAACTGGCCTTGATTCAGTAGCCCCAAACTAACATACATGCTCTGACCCTCAGGATCCTCCTAAGTAAATGTAGGTGCAAATGAAATGGTGAATGAAGTGAGTACTGAAGTGAGTCCAGGTCTCTGGGGTTAGGTGTGTAAACTTGTTAGGTTATTCAGCCTCTCTGGGTCTGTTTTCTCAAATGAGAAGCTGGATGGCAGATGAGAAGCTTCGCAGCTGGGACAAAGCCATCCAGCCAAGCTTAAACAAGAGAGAAGCTGTAAGGCAGAGCCCTTTAGAGAAGATTTAGGATTTCGGCCCAGTGACGTGGCCTACATCTGTGATCTCAGCAACTTGGGAGGCTGAGGCAGGAGGATAGCAAGTTTGAGGCCAGCCTGGGCAACTTAGCGAGACTCTGTCTCAAAACAAAAAATAAGAAGAGCTAGGGGTGTAGCTCATTGATAGAATGCCTTTGGGTTTGATCCTTAGTACTGCAAATAAAAATAAATAAATAAATAGGATTCAAACAGGCTGGATTTCTATTCCTATCTTGGCCACTTAATGCCTCTGCGATGTCTCCTCCTAAGCCCTGCCTCCTCTGTAAGCAGTGCCAGCACAAGGGCCTTCTGGACAGGATTGCTGTGAGGACAATGCCAGGCTCATAGTGAGAAATAAAAGATCTGTGCCCGGGGAGACCGCTGGTCATCTCTTCCTGCTTCTAGGTTCTAACCTAGAAGATAGGAGCGGCCAACATGTGATCAAGCTTTCAGCTCTCTGTTGTCGAGTGCCCCATAATCTTGACTTCTAGGATGCCCAGGTGAGGGTGGACTGGGGACCTGGGTTGGGGCCTTGGGCCAAATGAGGGCTCCCTGTGGCTTCTCAAACTCAGGTCTGAGCCTCTTGCCTTCCAGTAGTGCTGGAGGGTCATGGTGGGATCTGAGTATATACCTGGCTTCAGGGAGCATTGGAGATAGCTTACGTGTCCCTTGCTGGCAGAGAGAGGAAGGCCCACAAGACAGTGGTAGCCTGAAGGTTGACTCTTGAAGTCCTGTCCCAGAGAGCCCTGGTCCTTGCGCTTCCTTGAGGCAGAGGGGAGAGAAACTAAGACACCCAGAGAGGACGTGCTGCCACCAGCCAGGTTGCTGATGCTCCAGAGGGGAGGGGTGGGGTGGAGGGGGCTCGGGATTAGTCTGTCCTATACTCTACCATCGTGCAGGGAGGTGTTGTTATGAACTGCGGGTTTGGGTTCTCTTGCCTTCCAATTCATCTCCAGTGTGAATGGCATTTGGAAAAGGGGACTTTGGGAGATAATTAGGTCATGAGGGTGGGGTCCTAGTGATGGGATCAATACCATTATAGGAAGAGACAGGAAACCTTTCTTTCTCTCTTGTAAAAGCCAAGGGCGGAGCATCTGAAACTTTATAATGTCAGATGTCCAAGAATATATATGAGTTAGTGATTTTGATAAAAAGAAATATGATGTCTGTTTTCAGAAAGGTTATCCTGGGAAAAGGGAGACTTTGTTCCTACCCAACAGTCCCTTCCTCCGATCTCATCACTGCTTTGGGGCTTCCTGGTCGGTATCTGTTCCTTCCCACCCCACCTCCTCTCCCTACTCATACCTTAAGATCAGGGAGAAGGAGAAGCCAGAGAGCGGCTGGGCAGCAGCCAGATCAGGGACTGGTTCAAAGTAGAACAATGAGTTTGCCTAGACACCATCAAGAGACTGTTTTCAGAGAGGAGACACGTGGGAGGCTGAGTCACTCACTGTTTCTTGTTCTGATGGTAAAATAGACAAGTAAGCAGCGATGTGTGCCATTATAGAACTCTAGGCTTCTCCTCAGCAGATGGCTGCTTCTAGTAATTGCATGAGTGCTTTGGGCCTCCTTGGAGAGGATGGTTATACAAGTGGATAGAAACTCTAAGGGGCCTATGCAGTGGGATATCTGAGGGCTGCTTCTTGAACCTGTAAGGTCATGGTGCAGGGCCTTGGACTAAACCCCTGTCCTTGATGGGCATGGGAGAGGGAATGGAAGAGGAGAGATTGAGGGCTTACTTTACATATTCATTCACATACTTATGTCCCATTTTAGCCTCCAATACCATTTTTCAGATGAAGAAAATGAGACTTAAGAGATTATCATCTGTACCAGTCACACTGCCAGTATCAGGATTTGAACCGAGCCGCAGGTTGGAGGCCAGCCTCAGCAACTTAACGAGACCCTGTTTCACAATGAAAAATAAAGGGCTGAGGATGTAGCTCAGAAGTAGAACTCCCTGGGTTTGATCCCCAGTACCCAAAACAACAATGACAATAACTCAGTAACAATAGCAGCAGCAGTAACAACAACATTAATTTCAATGGAGGAACCATAGATCCAAAATCTAGAGGGGCTGGGTGCAGGATATCTGTATGTTAAAAGCATACTGGAGGGGTTTAATGTAAGTCCTGCCCTGTGTCATTTGTCCTGACTACCTGCCTGCATGCTCTGCCACTCCTTCCCTGCCCACTTTTCTCTGACCCCACAGGTCTCCTTGACCAGCCTCTACTGTACCAGGTGTCTCTGCTTGACCAGTGTCTACTGTGTACCAGGTATCTCTGCTTGACCAGTGTCTACTGTGTACCAGGTGTCTCTCCTTGACCAGTGTCTACTGTGTACCAGGTGTCTCTCCTTGACCAGTGTCTACTGTGTGCCAGGTGTCTCTCCTTGACCAGTGTCTACTGTGTACCAGGTGTCTCTCCTTGACCAGTGTCTACTGTGTGCCAGGTGTCTCTCCTTGACCAGTGTCTACTGTGTACTAGGTGTCTCTCCTTGACCAGTGTCTACTGTGTACCAGGTATCTCTCCTTGACCAGTGTCTACTGTGTACCAGGTATCTCTCCTTGACTGGCTTCTACTGTACCAGGTATCTCTTCTTGACCAGTATCTCCTTGATCAGCCTCTGCTGTACCAGGTATGTTCTTGCCTGTGGCCTCTGCACATGCTCTTCCCTCGCCTTTGGATGCTCTGCTCCTGGGAATTTGCTTGACTCACTCCCTCACTCCCTCACCTAACTCAAATGGAAAGACCTACAGCCAATAGCCCTGCTGAGGTGCCAGCCAAGGTCCAGTATTAACCACCAGATATGTGAGTGTACACACTTCCAGATGATTCTGGGCTACCCAGTCACCTCTGGCCTTCATGTCTTAGCAGAAGTGGAATAGAGATAAACAATCTCTGCTCTGTGCTCTCCAAATTCTGACTCAGTTCAGGTTTCTACTCAAACGGTACTTCCTAGAGAGGGCATCCCTGACTGCCTTTGTCTAAGATAGTATTTTAATTATTTTTCTATCTTCTTCTTTTTTCCCCCTTCATAGTAGTTATCTGATATATATATATATATATATATATATATATATGTGTATCTATATCTATATATATATACATATATATATATCAGATAACTAATATATATATATATATAAATATATATATATATATTTGTTAGTTTCTTTGGCATGCTTCCCACCATGAAATGTAAAGTCCACAAGGATATTGGCACTTAGAGAAGTGCCCGGGCACATAATTGGTGGGTATCAGTGCAGTAGATATCTGTGAAATGATTATGCTACCAGCCCCCTTCCCCAGAGTCTTGTCAGACCCCAATAAAGCAATCTCAGCACTCTTTGCCCCGGAACCTGGATCATGCCCCGGAACCTGAATCCCTCACAACATAATCGTGCATCACTGATTTGAATTAGCAGATGAGATGAAACCTAGTTTCCACATCTGGTCTAGAGCATCAATTTTGGTATGTTCACTTATTGTCTAATTGTTATTATTTGGAGGTGCACAACCAGATACTAGATGTTTTCTGAGGCCAGCGACTGGTCTCTTTCTATTTTGGGCACATAGAAGTTCAAAAAGGCCTAGATGGATTGAAATAATTTGTGATAATTTTCAGATCAAGCCTTTGGCAAGGAAGGAAGAAGGCTGAATCAACATATGGTCACCAGGTTTCCCAACATAAGAGGTAGATAATTGGCACCACACTGGTAGAAGAGATTTCCAGGACTGAAGAAAATGAAACTAATCTACTGGCAAAATACAGTGGATGAGAAAGTCAGTTCTGGTGCCAGAGATGTGGGGTTACAGAGAATTCCATATGAGCCTCTGTGGGAATTAAAAACTGGACGCTTTCTGCCTGTTCTACCACAAAACATCCAGACCTTCATTTGCAGCATGTGTTTGCATATGGTGTGATGTTGGTCAAATGGAATTTCTACAGGGCCAGACCCAGGAGGGGTCAGGCTTGGGCAAGGCAGAGAGAGTGGGCTGGGGAAAGTGACTGCTGCTAAGTATCCTCCAGGATCAAAAGAACCCTGCTATCTACCAGGTGGTCTGTTTTAGTAGAAATGAGATCTGGAATTTTCTTCAGATCTAGACGGTTCTGACTTTCTGGGAGGATTTTGGGTCAGGATGCTCCTCATCGAAGCATGTTTTCAAGCCTGACATTTGAGGGCCTTTCCTGTTTTTAAGACAGGGGGCTATATCCCAATTCGTCATGAATGCAATAATTTCTGATTTAGGACCTGCACAATCCTGAAGAACATCCCTGTTGAAACTGAGAGAGGAATGCTGCTTTCAGAAAACTGATTTCAGCATAAATTACCATCATATACAGTGATGCCATTCTCCCCTATTACCAATATGCCCAACACCCAGAAACAGCCCAAACTATGAAGAAGAAAAAAAAGATACCCAACTAGATGAGTTTGGTTGGTTACTCTCCCTACCCTTCCTCAGCAACTTGTAAGATCTATGGATCAATAGAACCATTCTATTCTCCACATATTGTTTGAGTAAAACCAGGAAAAAATGATGTCAGGTGAGATGCTGCCCCATGCTGTAGCTGGCTGGGTTGCTTAGGATTTGAGCGGTTGGAGAAATGCTCTGTTAATTTATTAAAAATGGGAGTCAGGTTTAGATTTCAGTATTTAGGCTCTGAGTAATGACTCTCCCCCCCGTTTTAGGTAATATGATGGATAAAGATCAAGCAATGAACCCCATAGAAATCAGGCAGTTGATAGGCAGGCAGAGTTGTATATGCCTGTAATCCTAGTACTTGGGAGGCTGAGACAAGAGGATTGCAGGTTCAAGACCAGTACATGGTAACTTAGTAAGACTCTGTTTAAAATAAAAAATAAAAAGGTCTGGGGGTGTAGTTTGAAGGTAGAACATCTCTGGGCTCCATCCCCACTACTACACACATGACATGCATATGCAAAAGAAATCAGGCAGTTGGTATTGAAATATAAATTTTAAAAGTCTATCTTAAATCTTTGTTTTTTTATTACTTTCTCCTCGACTGATTGTGTGTGTGTAGGGGGATGAGAGTGGTAAAGCACAATCAGAATCACCATCATGGACTTTCTCAGAAAGAAGTTGCTATAGGTCTACAAAACGCTGTGTGGTAGAAATTTGTTTAGGTTCAAGTAAATTATTTATAAATCTTGTTTTGCACATTTAGGAAAAATTCAATGATGCCTTCTCAAATATTGTCTTGTGCACATTTTTGGGGGAGGAAAAATGATTGTCTGTGGCTCTGTAACTTTGAAAAATTTATATAGGCTTATCTTTAGATGTTCTTCAAATTGATCTGAGTTTTTTTGACACAGCAGCAAAAGAGGATAAAAAAAGTTTTCATCCATGTTTATTCATCAGCACACAATGCTTCCATTAAGGTGCCTCATCTGTCTTGGTCTGTTTTCTGTTGCTGTAACAAAACACCAGAGATTGGCTAACTTATAAAAAATAAAAGATTGCTCATAGTTCTGAGGGCTGGGAAGTCCAAGATTGGACAGCCACATCTTGCAAGGTCTCTTGCTTTGTCTTTATTCTCCCCCTAAAGTAATGCTATGAGAACTAAATGAGACAAATGCTCACAGACCACTATTATAGTGCTTGGCCACATACATACTCAAAAGTGTTAACTTTTATTATATGGTTCTTGCATCAGTTTTTTTGGATTCTGATAAAATGGTGCCAAGACTCGGATCACTGATCTACCCACTTGGGTATGGTGAAGAAACGTTTGAATGAATCTGAAAAAGTAGGGGAAAACACACCATAAGACACCTGAGGTCTAACCACCCTAGCTATCTATGCAAATGTATGCAAAATGGGAGCAAGGGGAACTAGCAGTACAACATTTGCTGGGGAGACAGTCCACATTAATTTTTTTTCTTTTATAGATTTGTAAGCCCATTTCTCTAAAAGTTAAAGATTTCAGATGTCTGGCCATTTACAATGACGACTTATTGTTAAAGACATCACTATGGTATATAAAGTGAAGGGCTATCTCTTGGTGGTGGCAATGGAATCCAGGCATGCCAAGGGGGCAGAGCTGAGAGAAGTCAGTGGTGTGAAGGCCTCCATCTGGTTAGGTGGTGGCACTCTGTGGTTTACCACTTGGAGCAGGAAACTAGGAGAAAGGAAAGTTTTATGTTCAAGAAAGAATTTATGTAGGACTTCTGAGACAGTTTGAGTAATCTATAGAATTTGTACTGGCAGGTTACTTTTTCTTTGGATTTCATAGGTGAAATTAGAAGGCAACTTTTAGCACATGTGCACGAGCTCACTAGAGAATTTCCCCCCAGGCTTCAAGGTATAATTGATAAATAAAAATTATACATACTTATGATGTACAAGATGATAATTTTGGGGGGTACTTGGGATTGAAACCAGGGGTGTTCTACCTCCAAGCTACATCTCCAGCACTATTTTAATTTGAAACAGGGTCTTATTAAGTTGCTGAGGGCCTTGCTAAGTTGTTGAGGCTGTCCTCGAACCTCCTGTCTCAGCTTCCCAAGTACTGAAATTACAGGCATGTGCCACCACAGCTGACCAAGATGATGTTTTTGTATGAGTAACCATTGTGAAATGATTAAATCAAGCTAGGGAATCTTTTTCTTTCTATTTTATTCCAGAGACAAAGACAGAGGTTTATTTAGGAAAGTGGGAGATACACGTTCAAGGAAAAACGTGGGCCATCTCAAGGAGAGAGTGCCTTTGGGGGTCTCACGGTTCTTCTTCTATAGGAGACCCCTGTGAGGGGATGGGAGGCACACAGCAGGGGTGGAGGTCTGGACTCCTCAGAATCCTCAGGTTCCCGGCATGGATGGGTGGTGGCTGGGTGGCACCTGAGCTTGACCTTCCTTATGGATCCTTCCTTTACTAAGCATCTCAGGAATCCCAGGTGGGAGAGGGGCCATTATGATTAAGGGTGGGGGCCTACCAAGGATTTTGCCTAAGATAGAACAGACCCTGTAGGGTGAAGTTAAGGATTATGAAGTTTCTAGATTTTAAATCTATAGTTTCCTTTCCAGTTTGTCTCCTTCTAATTAATATGTGAATATGTATTACATACAATGAATATGTATTTAGCTATATATATGGCTAAATAATTTTTAGGTTATATTTTGATAACATTAAGAACATAAAGTATTTTAACTTACCTAAAGGAATTAATTTATCTAAATTGAAAGATTTCTTTATAAAGGTTGATTTAAATGCAAGTTAAAAAAATTGATAAGACAAAAGGAAATGCAATAAATAATTGGAGATAGCTATAGGTACGAGGAGGTATTATAATGAGAAAGATAAAAGAGGGACATGCTCTTAGGTAGGAAAGGATTTGTATGGCAAGATTTTGTTCTAAATGACTGAGCTATCCTATAGAGAAAAAGAAAGGTGAGAATAAAAATCAGGAGGTTAAGCAAGTCACAGAGGGTTTGAAGACATTACAAATGATTTTTAAAGGATAAGACTTATGAAAGAAATTTTGAGTGTGTAATAAAGTTGGTTAGAATTAAAAGGAATTATTTAAAGGGTTTTCTAAAAGTCACCTTTAATGTATTGACTCTGTTTGAAACAATTAAGTTTTCTTAAGATACTGATCTGCTCTTGGTAAAATTTTACAAAAACTAGTGTAAGTGGGAATTGGGGGAGGGCTAATTGACTGATGTGTACATGTATACTTCTACCATCCTGAAACCCATCAAGATGTATGATTACAATGCACCAATAAAAAAAAGGGAAAATATATATGAACTAAAAAATTAATGGTTTTAATTTTAATAATTAATAATTGATTAATGAATATATTATGACTTTAAAACTAAATAATAACTGAAAGAAAGGTAAAATATAGACATTTGTGGAACAGGTGTATGTATGTTTGTAATATACCTATAGATGCACAAGTATTTATTTGCTATATTATTGACTGTACATACTCATATATGCATGTGCTCATAACTAAATAGGGTTAAAACTCTAAAAAACTAGCCTAAAAGAAAAATTTGCATTTTATTAAGATAATTTCCTATGTTCTTTTATATTTAAAACAAAAAGGTTTTTTGCTCTTAGTAATATTTATGAAGAACTCAGAATCAGGGTTTAAGTGTCTGTGTTTTACAGCCTGTTAAATGACCACATTGTAATTCAGGCTGAATGAACAACTATTACTTTGGGTTGCTATAGTCTATTTGAGACCCTATATATCTGTGACTATAGATGTGTATATATCTGAGGACTAAATATGCTATGTATTTGAGGTTTCTCTAAATGTTTCATAAAAGCTTTAAAGTTAGATATTTGAGTTTTATATACATGAAAAGTAACTAATAAGTGATCTCTTTATGCAATGTGCATTGTATCTGAACCTTTCTCATATAAAGTGGTTAATGAAATTATTGGAACTTCTTCCATCTATATGTTGAGTACCCTAATTATATAAAATGGTTAATGAAGTTATTAAAACTTCTGCCATCAAAAATCTATAATTTAAGACCTGGTTTACATCTGTTTGCTTTGACTAAATAAATGTTTTATTATTGTATAAGAGATACACTTGCCCATCAGGTAATAAGCCTATTTCTCATTATTAATACTGTTCTCTAAACTTATAAAAAACCTAGAGTTATTCTTTGATTTTTGTCAATGCTGTTAACTTACATAGACTTGTAATTATAGTTATCTTACTGAGCCATGAATTCTAATGTCACTCCAATAGTAAAAGTAAAGTTAATATATATGTTAACTTCTGTGTAGCTATAATGTTATTACTGGCCCCTTTGTAAATTAAATATATTAGTGCTTCTTAAGTATCTTCTAAAATGCAAAGCTTAAGAGAACATGTTACCAAGCTGGTGTCCTCTAAACAAACAAACATACAAAAAATTGTTAATAGTGCCATACTTTTTTAAGGTTTATATTTGTGTGTTCTTAAATTGCATTATGACCATCTTTAAGCAAAGATAATTACAGGTTCTTGAACACTTGGCATTCCAAATCATGCTACTCTGGTGTGTGTGTGTGTGTGTATATATGTATATATATAGTCAAATTTAAATGGGGATTTGTTTATATCAGCAAATGTTTTCAGAACTATTATACAAACTGAATTTGTTTTGTCTCTAATAATTATGTTTTGTATTTTTCTTGTATATATTTGTAATTGTTGTCTGTTAATATTACAGATGTACAACTTCTAACAGAATAACCTAAACAATGTTCTGATAGCCATTACCTGGAAACCAGATAGACTATAATATTGATTCCTCTTCGTTAAAAAGGACTGGTAAAGCTTAATTTCTGGGTGTTCAACAATTGAGACTTGGAGAACAACCAGGAAATAAAAGAGCTAAAGGAGAAAACCGTCAATATTTTGGCCATTGCCTTTCAAGGTCAAATGGAACCCAAGGAATGAATGATGGGACTCCTAAGGGCACTGCAAATTCTGCTAAGTCACCCAACCTCCTGATTAGGGAGACTGTGAAGGCCCCAGAGACTAAGAGCCACCAGTGCATATTGTGTGAAAAGGAGGGTCATTGGAGAGGGGAATGTCCCCAGCGCTTCAAGGGAACCCATACGGTCAGCAAGACCACGACCTATCCTGGCAGATGACACAACTGGTAAAGGAAGTTTAAATGTCCCTAAGAGTAACTCTGAGGAGCCTTGACTGACCTTAAAAGCAACAATTTTATAAAAATTTATGTTTGTCCAACATTGGGCTAACTACTTGGTCTCGAACACCCAGCAGGAAAGTATAACCAAAAACTAGTATGCTATTCTGGGGTAAAAGAAGAGTCATACTCATGGAGCCATTTAAAAGACCACCCACATAATTTAACTATCTTCTGACTTTGGCTCCACCTTATATTCTACATTATAAATTGTAATAGAATTTCTGCTTTTAGGCTCACAGAAGAAATATAATATGGCACTGATACCTAATATTTCTGAGTCTTTACAAAATGCTATAAAACTAAACTTGTCCCTCTTGAGGTTTTGCAGGTCCAGGACAACTGGACACCATAAAAGAAAAAATTCCTATTCCTGTAAGATACCCACTGCAATTACAATACCATTGAAAAGGAGATGAATGGCTTTTTTTTTTTTTTGACCAAATAACCAGGCTTCTGAATGTCGACTCAGCAACCCTGATGGCAGGTTTGGCACAATAGGCACAAGAGCTTCAGACACATAGTTTGAAAAGACCATCTTCTGATCCTCATGTTCCTGGGGCTGTGTCCTCCAAGTGATGTTAACTTCTGACCTGACTGTAAAGGACCCAGCTCAGTAACTGAGGCCAGATTCTCTCTGTATCTTTTAGGTCAATTAGGATGAGACTTCTGATCCCTGGCTAGGCAGGGCCTTTGTCCCTTGTCAGCATTGAAGAAGCTATAGAAGGACTTTTGCCCTTCAACCTTTAAGATTAAGGGATCCAAGTCTTGGAAGGGGGCGAGGATGAGGTAAGATAGGGAAAAAAATAAAAATAGGGGATCTTTTTCAAGAAGAAACCAGAAGTCTCAGTATTCAAGGGGCTCTTGAGATGTCATCTTGGCTTATTGTCTTTCATGAAGGTCAGAGGACACAAAAAGTTACAGCCAGAGGGGACCCAATAACTCATTCCAGTAGCACACAACTTTCAGCATCAGAAAAGCCTCAGTAAGCACCTCAGATGGCAGGAAGCTAAACCTAATTTCTCCTTTTGCTGGTCAGAGGCAGCTGGGTCTCTGGGCTGGGTCAGAGCCTTTCAGATTCATTATGACTCTTGAATTCTGCCCAATCATATTGTCTTAGTGCTGGGCGTAAAGAAGGATTTCCATCATTGAATTCAATGTTCCCACACATATCCACCACCTCAGGAGGCTTTGATTCAGTATGTCTAGGGCAGGACCTGGAATCTATGTTTAGATGCTGACCCCAGAGCATGTACAAGGAGGTTCACTGAGTGCCCAGGGAGTAGGACTTGACTAGTGGCTCCATCTCCAGTTGAATGGGAGAGTAACATGAGGTGAACACAGTCTATAGAACACAAGGAGGGCACAGGAGCAAAGGATGGGACACACATATTGTAACATGGCCATTTCCAAACCAGTGTGGAGTCAGAAAAGCAGATAACAGAATGAAACTTGTTATGCAATAGCAATTGTGTAATGATTATGTACATGAAACAAAACTGTATTTTCACATGCTTAAAGTCATATATTGAACATAAGAGAGTGGGTTTTACAGAAAAATGAGAAAATGAAGGGCAGTGCATCGACTGAGGATGATGATGTGCTCAGCAGTAAGGAGCATGGCTGCTAGGGTTGGAATGTGTCCCTCTAAATTTCATGTGTTGGAAATTTAATCTCCAAATTCATATGATATTGGAAGTGGGGCCTTTGAAGGGTGATTAGAATTAGATAAGGTTGAGTACGGCCCCCATGTAACTGGCGGTATTAGAAGAAGAGGCAGAGAGAGCTGAGCTAGTATGCTTGCTGCCTCACCATGTGATGCCCTCCACCATGTTACGTGCAGCCAGGAAATCCTCACCAGATGCCGACATGATGCTCCTAGAATTCCCAGGTTCCAGAACCATGAGCCAAGTAAATTTACATTCTTTATAAGTTTCCTAGTCTGTGGTATCCAGTTATAGCAACAAAAAACAAAGATGATGGCTAAGGTTTGCATTCAACCTTCAAAAGAAGTAAGAAGAAAATGATTGGGAGCAATAAAAAAGTGCTTCAAGTGACTCAGAGGCTCAACCAAGCCTGGCCCTGTGACAGTCCAGCCTCACACCACACACACAGTGGAGGTCCAATGAGGAGAAGTGTCCCCTTGGAAAGTGTCATCCTCCCCTCCATCTTTCTGACCAGCCTTTCCCTTTACCCCCCCCCCAACCTTCTCACAGCTCTTGTTTTCTAATTCTTTAATCACTTCATGAAGCACTAAGTAGCAAGGTTGGTATTTTTTTGAGGAGACTGTCCACAAGAGATGACATTGTTCTATTCTCTAACATGCCTGGTTGTCTTCTCTTGGAGTTCTTGCTTTTGTTTTCAACATGTAAGTACACAAGTCCATCTTCATTTCTGTTTAGCTTCCATTTACTGAGTACTTACTATGGGAAAAGTATTGTGCTCTCCCTAAATCATCTTTTAATTCAGTGCTGGAAACTCAGTGAAATGCGTTCCCATTTTTCTAGATGACTCAAGCCTAGAGTGGTAGTGCATTTTTTTTGGTTATATTTAACATGACAGTTAAATATAAGATTCTATGAGTGTATCAAAAGTATACACACACACACACACACACACACACACACACACACAAATTGATTGGAAGGGGAGAATAAAAGATGTCCAAACTTTGGTTGGCATCCAAGCAGAAAGAAATGAATCCAATTCTTACCCCATTGATTGTTCACAATATCTAACCATTCTTATCTTTGGGATTACAACCACATACGGATACAAAGGGTTTAATAAATACCTCTTCCACAGGGCCACATTCAGGCAGCTCTCATTTCATCTATAGTCTATTGGAAACTCATGTAACTAAAATATTGTTTTATGGAAACGGTAACAGGAGTAAGTCCTGGCAAGCCATTTGGTGTCTGCTACTATTGTTCGTAGCACTTGCATGTCTACGGATGTGCAAGTGCATGACTGATTGGTTTCTATTCAAAGATTATATGTTCATAAGTTATTTCCTATATTTTTTATTAAACACTGTGGCTCAGTGCTTAAATTGACTTCCATGGCTTTGGTCAGTGGCTCTTCTCATTTCCTTCCTTCCTTTCTTCCTTCCTTCCTTCCTTCCTTCCTTCCTTCGTTACGCTGCTTTTTGATTACTTACACATACATGCACATATGACACAAACACATTCTCCCTGACTAACTTTCATGTCTACAACATTTATGCAATGGTCACATTTTTCTAGAAAAATTATTGCTTGTCCACTAGCATTCAATTAAGATATAGCTATGTCTCCAAGAAATACTCAATTAAAAAATACTGCATTTTGACAAGTGATATGTTATACAATAGATGCAAGTGGGAAATAAAAGTCTCAGATTAGGCTTTTGCACTTGTGTGCACAAAGGAAATATTTTAGTTCTCTATAGGCTAGTAGGATTTGTGTTTTCCCCAAATGCCAATATAGAGATATTGAAATCCCTGATTTGCCAGGCCCTTAGAAGAAACTAAGACTACAGCTTTCTATAGGCAAGACTTCACTGGTGTGCCTATGTAAAAGGTTCCATAATTGAGAACCTTTTACATAGGCATTAAAAGGTGTGGAAATGTGCTGAAAATCTCATTGTTTTCTTTTTTTTGTTGTTTTTTTGCAGTACTGGGGATGGAACCCAGGGGCATTCTACCTCTGAGCTACACCCCCAGCCCTATTTTTTATTCTTTATTTTGAAACAGGGGCTCACTAAGTTGTGGAGGGCCTTACTAAGTAGCTGAGGCTGGCGGCGAACCCGGATCCTCTGGTCTCAGCCTCCCAAGTACTGGGATTACAAGTGTGCGCCACCAGGCCCGGCCTCATTGTCTACTTTCTACAGTTATTTCTTAGAGTGGTCAACTTCTCCCCATGGAGTCATAGAGAACTTGCCATTCAGAAAAGTCCCCCTGTGAGATCTCATTAAAGACCTTTCTTCCTTCTGAGCATGGGTAAACATTACACCACCCAGAAGTCCAGGAATTGTTTGCAGATTTTCCTAAAGTCTTTTTCAGACCTGCTTCTGAAGGAAAGACTTCATCGATCCAGACCTTTCACTTAATTGCTGGCGTAATTGTTCAAATCCAGAATATAATAATTCCACCAGGAGAGAGACGTCACCCCCCCAGCCCCCAAGGCTGCACCATGTCTAGTGATACAGCTGTATTAACCAAGAGCAAAGAGCCAGATGCCTCAATGACCACATGGCATTGGAATCTCTGCTAACGACACTAAAAACAAAGATGACAATCCTTCGAGCTGCTTTGTTACTGGAGTGCGTGCACGCTCCTGTGACCCAGAACCTTCTAAGTGTTCATAGCTATTTTTTAAAGCTATTAAATTACACACATGATGGTAACCCTTAAAACAAAACTGGAGACATTTTGTAGCTAAACAGTTTTATTGACTTTTTGTGAAATAAAAAACATGAAACAAACCACCATGGTTAAAGGCCATAATCAGCATCAACCAAATGAACCAGCCACTTGGTTACAGTAGCTGATAACACTACTAGTGGATATTATTGCTTATACCCCACGTTCATTTATATGTCCATTACATTTTGGCAAGATTACAATCAAATGGGAGCTTTGGTTGCATAAATTCAACTACGACTACTCACTGAAAACCCAACCTCTATCATTCTATGATGGGACGCATGCCAAGCCTCCCTGAGCCTTGACACTTATCCCTCCCTCGGTCTCCTTTCTCCTTCTATTAATGATTTATAACCTCATTAAAACACTTAAGGTGGATGCATTTATCAACATCCCTATGCCGCTGCCCCCTCATTCATCAGAGGCGGATGCACTTGTGGGCTTCTCCAAGCTCATGTAGCTGGTGTGTTTCCACTGCCCATCTGTAAGCTAGATAGGTTTTCAGATGCACATGGCTGTCAACATGGGGGTTTGGACTCAACTGTCTTTTTTTAGTCTTCAGAAAAGCTAGGAAAAAATTAAAACAAAATCAACAGCCCTTAGCATCAGTCAGTTGACCTCCCAACAGGATGAGCCCCGGTTCCTACCATACGACAGCCCACAGCAGGCACGGAGCTGTGGCCTTACAATGCTCTCTCGGCGAGCCCTGTAACATTTTAATTTATGGAGAAGCAATGATCAACTGCCTCTAGAAAGCTACTCTGCTCTACACTTTCCATTTAACACTGAAAACTCAGAAGGACCAAGGGTCAAACTAACTCACAATAGCACCGTTTCCTAGACTCTTGGGATTAGATTCCTTTCTGGGTTGGAGAAGGCGACCAAGGACCCAGCCTCCAGCTTTGCACTTTCATGGGCCCTTCTTAACTGCAGCAGGAGGGGGTGGTTTGCCTTAGCCTAATTCTGCAGCAACGTGAATTTTCCCTGGGAAGAGTTAAAAATATGTGTCTTACAAAATGAAGTTGGCCACAGGTGAGAGACCTGAGGAAGCCTGTTTCTGGTGGTGAGATGTGACACACCTGTAGATGGTGGGCGGTGCCTGGGGACCTTTCCCCTTGCCCACCTCGATTCAAGTCAGCGGAGAGTCTGGTGCAGAAGCATGGCAAGATCAAGGAATACTGGGAGACATAAAATCCTAACACAGCAATCCAAACACCAGCGCGCTACTGGTAGCTTATGTATTCATGTCCACCAGCAAGTTTGCCCTGGATAATGCTGGGATGTAATAAGCCCTTCTAATGATTGTAAAGATTGTCCTCTTGAATCTAGACATTTTAAACAACAGCATATTTGCTATCACTATATTTTACATGGCACATATAACCATATAATTACTAGCACTTACACAGCAAATATTGTAAATACACATTCTTGGAGTTGAGTTGGTAATTATGCCGATGTTATTCTGTGGAACAAAGATTAAGCACTTCCAACTTGCACTCTGGGGGGGGGGCGCAGATTTCAGTTCAACCCTTTACTTCACAACAAAAGGACAACCCTCTAATTATGTAATAATGCTCGGCAGTCATGTGGGCCAAGAGAATCACAGGGTGACGTCATGGTCAGTGTGTGGCCTGTAAAATAAAGTAATACATAGTATTCTCATTTCAACAAAATACAAGTGACCATATAAAAATAGTTTCCAATTTGGAATCTGAAACATGAAAGCTGGATTTTTTTCTTTGTATAAAAAGAAACAAAATAACGGACTAAAGTTTATTAAGCCTCCCAACAAAAAAATATAGGTATCAGTTTAAGGAATGCAGTGAGAGTCAGCTTCCCTTTTTGTCCAGGCTCATTGATGGTGAGCTTGTGCTTTGATCCTAACAAAGATAAATGCACAAAAGTGGAGGAAGGTCAGTGCCTGAAACCTGAACTACATCGCATCTCTAAGAAGAAGACTAATTTTACAGTAGTGCCTTTAAAAGTGGTATCTCAGATTACTGATTGTTTTTTCTTTTTCCTCTTCAGGCAACCGCTGGAGACGAATTCCAGAAGCACCACTTTCGCCTAGAGTGATGTTTATTTAGTGCAATGTCTTCCTTCTCTCGCTCCCTTTTCACTCGCTGGTAGTGGTCTTCCTCCTTCAGGTACCACACGGGGGGCCAGCGGTGCCGCTCAAAGTACTCCTGGTTGTCTGGGGACAAAAAGATGGGAAGATGACTTCTGCTTCACCAACTGTGCTTAATGCATCTCAGACATCCTCTCAACAGCCCCATGCACCAGAGACTAAGAGTAGGACCGTCTGCAGATGGTGATGCTAAAGTTTTAGGGGTAGACGTTCTTGCCTGTATGTCCTGCAGCTGGGCAAAGAGAACCTGGACCATTTGCTCCCAGGCATGTCTCCCTAAACACGGGAGAACCAGCAACCTCAGCCCGCTCCACAGCAGGGCACCCCGAACTCCAGCATCCCAATCCCCCAGGTGAGTCATTCCCCAAAGAGCATCCCAACCTGCAACTCCTTGTGACTGCCAGCAAGGTTCCAGGAGCTGAGGGGCCTGCAGAGGGTGCTTCCGAGGCAGGGAGGGTAGATGCATTAGTCAGAGGTGAGAATTGGATGAATGGGGGCCCTGTGAGCCTCTTACCTGCAGATTTTGATTTGATTTCCTTGCGGAACTTGGAACAAACACTGTTGTAATTGGTGCAGATGTGGTGCAAACACCAGGCGGCCAGCTGGTTGGCATTGTGAAACTGCAGAAAAGTGACCAAAATGGGGTCAGACTCTATGTTCTAAGGCGAGGCTACAAAAAAATCGGAAGCCGGTGTGTGTGTGTGTGTGTGCGTGTGTGTGTGTGCGTGTGTGTGTGTGTGGTGGATGGGGAACAAAGGGCCCACAGAGCTAATTCAGTTCTTGTTCTGACCTCAGTGTTTTGACTTTGGCCCCGGCTCCGAGGCCTGCCAAGGATAGTGTTTGGCACACTCCTCCTCACCTCCCCCTACCACCATGACAGACGCGCCCGAAATAGTCACCGTGACACATGGGGAGTTTAAAGTATGCCCTGCCCTCCTCTGCCACCTGGCCTCTAGTGATGAGTGGCCGCACCCTCTGGAAGGCACCAGCAACAGTGGCCGTGGCACCTGTTTAAGGAAGCCTCAGCAATGGAATACTCCGTGTCACATGTCAGAGCTCAGCTTGCTGGGGCCAAGGATCCGAAAGAGGAGACTGCGGAGTGTGTGACTGTCCTATACCTGTCCTTTGGTTACATAAGGAGAGCAGGTGGTGTGGAGTATGGGCAGGATGGGGGGATCCAAATACTCCACTCCT